>JAFDUT010000125.1:0-58233 GCA_017309665.1 Coelopa frigida | reverse complement strand
GTTCCCTCCTCTATTTTTTTCTTATGATTGTCTCTTTTCCTTCCGTCGCCGATGTCCGACATCTGACTAATCTAGACCAACGATCTTTTCCCTTCCTCCTTGCACTTCTCTACAAGTTCTTGTCCGAGGTCTCGTTTTGTTTTATTTTCAGTCGAATTGTTTGGAGTCTGTTTCTGGTTTACGTCTGTGTGTGTGCTTAGTATGTCTGTGTGTGGAACACGAGTCGATGCTTCTGTAATATTTCAACGATTGCGATTTTCCATTCCATTTACTTTGGACGACGCCGTGGCGTCCGTCGATCGTGAACAGAGGTTTTTTTATTGTTGTTGGATTATGAGTTTCATATTTTCTTTTCGGGTTTGTTGTCGTTATTTTTACACCGGACGATGATGATGTAATATTTTTGATAATAATAATTTAATAATAAATTTTCCAAATTATTTATGTTACTACAATTACTGTTATGATCATTTACCATCAACAATATTGTTAAATATTATTTATTACTTGTTCATTAATGTTAATTGAAACTGAATATTCACAGAAATGAGCCGAAGCTTTAAAGCATTAAATCTTGTAAATCCATCCCCTTGTTGTCTCCGAATCCCTCTCAGACCCAAACGCAGCCTCCCTCTTGGAGCAATTGTTTGCATTTCAAAAGTACGAAATGGATGAAATGGAATTCCCAATTTCATTGTTTCTTAAATTTCGTTGTCTGCTTCGAGGCGATAAAAGGCATTTTCTGCAGCTTAAACACGAAACCAGAAGAGAAATAACAGGGGTGAATGTGCAAGAGGGAGAGAGAGAGATGGAGGGTGCTTGAAAAGACTGACAGTGAAAAGCAGCGCGTGCTAAAGGGGAGGCGTGGCAGGGGGCGGGGGTCAGACGACCGCCGCTTTTATCGCTGAATTGATGCAAATTCTCGCCTATCGTGGGAGCCCGCGTCGGCATAAATCGTTCCATCCTCCCCCATCCCCACTTTTCACCACATTTCTGGATCTTATCGACAATCGAATACGGGAATGAATTTGAACACCACATTTTTGTCTTCATCGCTCTCGTCACATGACTTTTTGTATGGAAAATATTTATACATATACATTTATACATATTTATATGTTTTTAACCTTAAATAGTTTTAAGTTTAAGAATATTCGGTAAAAATATTTTCAAAAAATGTATTATTATTTTTTAACACATATTTTTAAAATTTATTGAAAGTATTTTAAACGTTTCTTGAATTAAAGTTGAGACCCACTAAAAAAATCACGACATTCAATAGAGAATTTTAAATTCATCAGTTTCACGTGACTAATATTTGCATTCGAAGAATTTATGTTTATGTTGAGAGCAAATGTTGTCAATATTAACTATGCATTTGAGTTTAAAAGTATGCTGCTCTAAAAACTATAAAACTTCACATTTAGACACTTGTTTTTAATGATGTGAAAATATAATTTTTTAAACTAATTTTTCATAGAACTTTAAACTCCTCCGATTCGAGCACGTTTTGTTCGAAGGCGCCGTAACTCGCAAACCGTCGCGATTGCGTCTCTCGGGCGGCTGGGGTCGAGCGTCGGAGCCGCTGCGTGCGACCGCGTTGCGACTGCGAATGGCGGGCGGTTGGCCGAAACTGCATTTCGGCGACTGGGCTTGTTGGGTCTCCGATGTTGTTGTTGTTGTCAGGTTTTCGAAGTTCCCCAAGCAGCCGGCTTCGTGTTGTTGCCGTCGCCTCTACCTTCGAGGCGAACTCGAAAAAGCTCACGCGCACATGGGCCACAGCGCGACCGAGTTGTTTACATTCGGCGGACGATGGTCGAGGGGCGTGGGTACAGAGAGAGAGAGGGAGGGGGCGACAACCGTGCGCTCTCAACCACTCGGGAGAACCGAGCGCACCATTCGTTGGCCACGACTGTCGCCGGAGCTTCGGCGGAGCTTTCGCCGCCAGCCGAAGCGAGGTTCGCAACCCCAGGCGGCGAAAGCTCCGACGCAGCCGGGGATCGAACCCAGGGATGGCGACGATGGACAGGAGACAAACAGATAGAAGGATAGATAGATATATGTTTGGACTTACTCGAGTGCTTGTTGCCGATCTCGCGGCGCATCTCCTCGGTGCGGTTGGCCAGCTGCGCGGTGAGCGGGTACTGGGCGAAGGTCATGTTCTCGCGGCGCATCAGCTTGCCCATGCTGGTCATCATCAGGAAGCAGGTGTGCAGCCCGGCCACGCTCTTCTGGCCGTCGGGGTCGTAGAAGAGGATCGAGCGCGACCAGTCGTGGCTTGGCGAGAGAGAGGAGAGAGAGGGGAGCTGCTTTAGAGTTTCTTCTGTGGGCGCGGGGGGCGCGGGGGCTGCGGGGCCGATACTCACCGCTTCATCACGGCGACCGTCAGCTCCGAGAGCGTCTCGAAGCTGAGCATCCCGGTGCGCAGGAGCATGTAGAACTCGTGGGCGCAGCTGGTCTTGGGCATCTCGAAGTCGTAGGTGAAGCCGCCCACCGAGATGAGGGGCGTGCCCTCGCTGTTGAAGTACTTCGCGATGCGCCCGACGGAGGCTGCCAGGGGGAGAGAGAGATATATTAAATTGACACAAAGATCGCTCTCCACTCACCCAGCGGGTAGTCGCAGACGGGCCCGAAGAGCACGTGCGAGCAGTTCTTGACCGTGGCGTCCATGGCCTTGATGGCCGCGTAGGCCGCCTCGCACTTGTCGTCCTGCGGCATCCACTCGAAGCGCACGTGCGCCGGCAGCAGCTGCCGCTCGTGCACCTGCTCCTCGGCCGCGCGCAGCACGGGCAGGACGCGCCGCAGCGAGGCGACGTGCTCCTCGTCGTCGGGCAGCAGGACGAGCGCCCGGATGTTGCAGTTGACGCCGGCGCCGGCCGCGTCGACGCCGCGGCAGATGGACTCGCAGTCGCGCACCGGCTCCTGGCGGCAGGCGGCCGACGTCGGCGCCGCGCGGAGGCAGAGCAGCGCCAGCAGCAGCAGCAGCCGTCTGGCAACCCTGGTCGCAGCGCCTCGTCCTTGTTTCTTTAATTGCATTTCGTTATCTCCTTTTCACATCCGCCTCTCGCTCGCTCACTTTCTTTCTTTGTTTCTTTCTTTCTTTCACTGCTTTGTTTTCGCCGCACTTTAATTGTTTTTTCACTGTGGTTGTTGTGGCTTATTGTTATTGTTATTTTTGATTGTATTCACTTTTGATTCCACTCGGCGCATTATTGTTGTTGTTGTTCAATGTGGGAGCAACATTTGTTGTAGTGGCTGAATGTCCTCATTTCGCTCGCCTATTGTAAACATTTCGACGATAATTGCAAACGTAGTTGTTGCCGTGGTTTTGACTGAAAAGAGAGAGACGGAGAGTGGAAATGAGAGCGAGAGAGACGAGTTACTAGAACATGAGCGGATTTTAATGAAGCAATGGAAATTTGGAGGGAGAAAAGGATTCAGTGAAGGAAAAAAGGAAAAAAAAAAGGAATCAACAAAATTATAATTTTGATTTTTTTTTACTCTTCTCTTTGTTGTATTTTTTATGAATGACTGGGAATTATTTGTTGTTGCTCTGAATTTTGACTCCCAAAACTATCCTCCATAATTAGCAACAGGATTTTCCACACCTCACCCTCTCCCCGGTTATTTATCGGAAGCTGTCCAACAAAATGACGGTCACCGGAAACCACATTAGCGGCCATTTAATCATCAGTGGTCGTGAACGACATCTAAACACAGAATCCAAATCCACCAAAATATATCTGCTTTAGGAGGAATATCGAGGAAACTCTCGCATGTCCTGTGGCGAGGTTTGCGGCTCCGACCTGCGTTTTAAATTGATTCCGACCCCGTTCACACGTCGTTGTCATTTGGCATAATCTGCACTTCCTCCCTGGGGGCGGAGGGGAGATTGAATGGAATCGCGGACGTCTGCAGTCGAGAGTTCGGCACGTTTCACTCGCACGCCTTCAAACGCTCCACGCTCGAGCGGTGTTTGGCAGTGGTGTCGTGAGCGCCGGAAGGAAGTGGTTTCGGCAGCCATTTATTGCGTGTTCGCAAATGGCGCGTGATCTCCTCCCGCTAGATGGGCGGGGAGTGAAGGGGCGTGGCCGACCCCTCAACCTCACAAGTGGCTCATTTCCTGGCTCATTTTGAAAGTCCGTCTGTCCACTTGTTACCACTTTCGATTCCCGGCGAAAACCAAGCGGAGGTTTGTGTGCGTCGAGCCGCCGTCCGATTGCTACTGAATGTCCGCAGCCAGAAGAACGCGATGAACTCTCATCTCATGACGTTTGCGTTCCGCCCCACAAAGCACATGAATCCGAATCCGCCCACGGTCTCCTAAAATTACGCCCTATTTGTAGTCAGCGAATTTCACCGAATACGACGCAGAAAATTATGCAAATCTCGGCCGCAATCAGGCGACCTTCGCAGCATCAAATCAACGGTCACTCCTTCAGCTCGGCGATGACGAAAACGACTCGTGGTCTACTTTTAGCCACGACACAAAAACTCTTCCGGGATTTTCCGCATCGATCCTGGGATTTGAATCTCTATGGCCCGGAATGATGCCTCTGAAAATGTTCCGGAGCTCGAAACGACTTCCTGTCGTGTCTTCCGTTCCAGTCGTCCGTCTCCATTCTCCATAATAATTTCCATGCGAGTTCCTCTAGCTTTAAACTTGTCTGCGAAACGAGAACAAAGTGGGGAAGCTGCGGAGTAATTGAGTTGGAAAGTTGAAACCCGTTTAAATCCTCGTTTCCTCGGGGTCGCGGTGGACCGGGGATGCTGCGTTCAGCCCCAGCTGTCAAAAAACCTCGTGTGCATCGAAACCTATTCCTTCGTCCTTATCTCCGTCGATCCTTCCGCACGATGAGTCGCGACGTCCCGTCTTCGCGGCGATAACTTCTCAACTGTTGCGACTGGCATGTTGCATACTTCGAGGCGCATTTCCTTCTTACTTTCACAGACCTGAGGACGGGGTGGAGGTATTGATTTCACCGTCTCCCTTCGCAGCACTTTCGGCGACTTCAATGGGACCCAAATCCGTCCGGCATTTTAAATTTCTCGCCCCAGACAGACGGACAGGTGCGCAGGACGATGATTTGTGGCGAATCAATAAGCATTATCCCCTAGTTTTCGCCGTTCCCGCGTTACTACAGTGGCCCGGAGGGACAAAGGAGTGAATGGAGAGAGTGAGAATGAGTGGAATTCGGCTATAGTATATTTCTTGGGAATGATTTATTGCGCTCATTATGCAAATGTCCACGCAGTGTGAGGAACCGGAATCACTCTGGGGAAGCAGCAGCACCTCGTCAAGGACAAATGAAACACGACAAAAAGAAATGTTTATCTGTACTAATATATAACAGAAGAAAGTTTTATGTTCGACTACAAAAATCAGCTAAACGGCTGAGAATGTTTCCAATTTTATATTTTTACTGGTTAGCTATCATACCAGATATACATTGGTTATGTTGTCATGTTGTTTGTTGTAATTTCAATATACAATTTTTTCATTGAAATCTTATTTCCTTCATATCTCCGTAAATACGCGTTATTCGCGAAAAGACGTTAATTCGTGACGACCTTAAATTTTCGAAAATTTCATTCAGCAATTTTTCATGGAAATCTTATTTCCTTCATATCTCCGTAAATACGCGTTATTTCGCGAAAAGACGTTAATATTCGTGACGACCTAAAATTTCGAAAATTCAAATTCATCATTTTTCATGAAATCTATTTCCTTCATATCTCCGTAAATCGCGTTATTTCGCGAAAGGACGTTTTTCGTGACGACCTCTAATTTTCGAAAAATTCAAATTCTGCAATTTTTCATGGAAATCTTATTTCCTTCATATCTCCGTAAATACGCGTTATTTCGCGAAAAGGACTTTAATTCGTGACGACCTATAAATTTTCGAAAATTTCATTTCACATTTTTTCATGGAAATCTTATTCCTTCATATCTCCGTAAATACGCGTTATTTCGCGAAAAGGACGTTAATTCGTGACGACCTATAATTTTCGAAAATTCACATGCATTTTTCATGGAAATCTTATTTCCTTCATATCTCCGTAATACGCGTTATTTCGCGAAAAGGACGTTAATTCGTGACGACCTCTAAATTTTCGAAATTCAAATTCAGCAATTTTTCATGGAACTTATTTCCTTCATATCTCCGTAAATACGCGTTATTTCGCGAAAAGGACGTTAATTCGGACGACCTCTAATTTTCGAAATTCATAACATCAGGCAATTTTTCATGAAATCTTATTTCCTTCATATCTCCGTAAATACGCGTTATTTCGCGAAAAGGACGTTTAATTCGTGACGACCTATAAATTTTCGAAAATTTCAAATTCAGGCAATTTTTCATGGAAATCTTATTTCCTTCATATCTCCGTAATACGCGTTATTTCGCAAAAGGACGTTTAATTTCGTGACGACCCTATAAATTTTTCGAAATTCATTTCAGGCAATTTTTCATGGAAATCTTATTTCCTTCATATCTCCGTAAATACGCGTTATTTCGCGAAAAGGACTTAATTCGTGACGACCTCTAAATTTTCGAAAATTTCATAATTCAGGCATTTTTCATGGAAATCTTATTTCCTTCATATCTCCGTAAATACGCGTTATTTCGCAAAAGGACGTTAATAATTCGTGACGACCTATAAATTTTCGAAAATTTCATGGCAATTTTTCATGGAAATCTTATTTCCTTCATATCTCCGTAAATACGCGTTATTTCGCGAAAAGGACTTAATTCGTGACGACCTATAATTTCGAAAATTTAATTCATGCAATTTTTCATGGAATCTTATTTCCTTCATATCTCCGTAAATACGCGTTATTTCGCGAAAGGACTTAATTCGTGACGACCTATAAATTTTCGAAAATTCAATCAGGCAATTTTCATGGAAATCTTATTTCCTTCATATCTCCGTAAATACGCGTTATTTCGCGAAAAGGACGTTTAATTCGTGACGACCTAAATTTTCGAAAATTCAAATTCACAATTTTTCATGAAATCTTATTTCCTCATATCTCCGTAAATACGCGTTATTTCGCGAAAAGGACTTTTCGTGACGACCTATAAATTTTCGAAAATTTCAAATTCAGGCAATTTTTCATGGAAATCTTATTTCCTTCATATCTCCGTAAATACGCGTTATTTCGCGAAAAGGACGTTTAATTTCGTGACGACCTATAATTTTCGAAAATTTAATTCATGCAATTTTCATGGAAATCTTATTTCCTTCATATCTCCGTAATACGCGTTATTTCGCGAAAAGGACGTTAATTCGTGACGACCTAAATTTTCGAAATTCATTTCATGCAATTTTCATGGAAATCTTATTTCCTTCATATCTCCGTAAATACGCGTTTTTCGCAAAAGGACGTTAATTCGTGACGACCTAAATTTTCGAAAATTTCATGCAATTTTTCATGGAAATCTTATTTCCTTCATATTCCGTAATACGCGTTATTTCGCGAAAAGGACGTTAATTTCGTGACGACCTATAATTTTCGAAAATTCATAACATTCAATTTTTCATGGAAATCTTATTTCCTTCATATCTCCGTAAATACGCGTTATTTCGCGAAAAGGACTTAATTCGTGACGACCTCTAATTTTCGAAAATTCAATTCAGCAATTTTTCATGGAAATCTTATTTCCTTCATATCTCCGTAAATACGCGTTATTTTCGCGAAAAGGACTTTAATTCGTGACGACCTCTAAATTTTCGAAAATTTCATATTCAGGCAATTTTTCATGGAAATCTTATTCCTTCATATCTCCGTAAATACGCGTTATTTCGCGAAAAGGACGTTAATTCGTGACGACCTATAAATTTTCGAAAATTCATAATTCAGCAATTTTTCATGGAAATCTTATTTCCTTCATATCTCCGTAAATACGCGTTATTTCGCGAAAAGGACGTTTAATTCGTGACGACCTCTAAATTTTCGAAAAATTTCATTCAGGCAATTTTTCATGGAAATCTTATTTCCTTCATATCTCCGTAAATACGCGTTATTTCGCGAAAAGGACGTTAATTCGTGACGACCTATAAATTTGAAAATTCATAATTCAGGCAATTTTCATGGAAATCTTATTTCCTTCATATCTCCGTAAATACGCGTTATTTCGCGAAAACGTTAATTCGTGACGACCTCTAAATTTTCGAAAATTCATAATTCAGGCAATTTTCATGGAAATCTTATTTCCTTCATATCTCCGTAAATACGCGTTATTTCGCGAAAAGGACTTTAATTCGTGACGACGACCTATAAATTTTCGAAAAATTCATAATTCATTCAATTTTTCATGGAAATCTTATTTCCTTCATATCTCCGTAAATACGCGTTCTTTCGCGAAAAGGACTTAATTCGTGACGACCTCTAATTTTCGAAAATTCAAATTCCATTTTTCATGGAAATCTTATTTCCTTCATATCTCCGTAAATACGCGTTATTTCGCGAAAAGGACTTTAATTCGTGACGACCTCTAAATTTTCGAAAATTCATAATTCATGCAATTTTCATGGAAATCTTATTTCCTTCATATCTCCGTAATACGCGTTATTTCGCGAAAAGGACTTTAATTCGTGACGACCTATAAATTTTCGAAAATTCATAATTCAGCAATTTTTCATGGAATCTTATTCCTTCATATCTCCGTAAATACGCGTTATTTCGCGAAAAGGACTTTAATTCGTGACGACCTATAAATTTTCGAAAATTTCATAATTCAGCAATTTTTCATGGAAATCTTATTTCCTTCATATCTCCGTAAATACGCGTTATTTCGCGAAAAGGACTTTAATTCGTGACGACCTAAATTTTCGAAAATTCATATTCAGGCAATTTTTCATGAAATCTTATTCCTTCATATCTCCGTAAATACGCGTTATTTCGCGAAAAGGACTTAATTCGTGACGACCTATAAATTTTCGAAAATTTCCAATTTCATGGAAATCTTATTTCCTTCATATCTCCGTAAATACGCGTTATTTCGCGAAAAGGACTTTAATTCGTGACGACCTATAAATTTTCGAAAATTCATATTCAGCAATTTTCATGGAAATCTTATTTCCTTCATATCTCCGTAAATACGCGTTATTTCGCGAAAAGGACGTTAATTCGTGACGACCTATAAATTTTCGAAAATTCATAATTCAGCAATTTTCATGAAATCTTATTTCCTTCATATCTCCGTAAATACGCGTTATTTCGCGAAAAGGACTTTAATTCGTGACGACCTATAAATTTTCGAAAATCAAATTCATGCAATTTTTCATGGATTAACTTTCCTTCTATCTCCGTAAATACGTTATTCGTTCGCGAAAAGGACTTTAATTCGTGACGACCTAAATTTTCGAAAATTTCATGAATTCATTCAATTTTTCATGGAAATCTTATTTCCTTCATATCTCCGTAAATACGCGTTATTTCGCGAAAACTTAATTCGTGACGACCTATAAATTTTCGAAAATTCATAATCATTCAATTTTCATGGAAATCTTATTTCCTTCATATCTCCGTAAATACGCGTTATTTCGCGAAAAGGACTTTAATTCGTGACGACCTATAATTTTCGAAATTCATAATTCAGGCAATTTTCATGGAAATCTTATTTCCTTCATATCTCCGTAAATACGCGTTATTTCGCGAAAGGACTTTAATTCGTGACGACCTAAATTTTCGAAATTCATAATTCAGGCAATTTTTCATGGAAATCTTATTTCCTTCATATCTCCGTAAATACGCGTTATTTCGCGAAAAGGACTTAATTCGTGACGACCTAAATTTTCGAAAATTCATAATTCAGGCAATTTTTCATGGAAATCTTATTTCCTTCATATCTCCGTAAATACGCGTTATTTCGCAAAAGGACTTTAATTCGTGACGACCTCTAAATTTTCGAAAATTCATAATTCAGCAATTTTTCATGGAAATCTTATTTCCTTCATATCTCCGTAAATACGCGTTATTTCGCGAAAGGACTTAATTCGTGACGACCTATAAATTTTCGAAAATTCAAATTCAGGCAATTTTTCATGGAAATCTTATTTCCTTCATATCTCCGTAAATACGCGTTATTTCGCGAAAAGGACGTTAATTCGTGACGACCTATAAATTTTCGAAAATTTCATAATTCATTTTTTCATGGAAATCTTATTTCCTTCATATCTCCGTAAATACGCGTTATTTCGCGAAAAGGACTTTAATTCGTGACGACCTCTAAATTTTCGAAAATTCAAATTCAGGCAATTTTTCATGGAAATCTTATTTCCTTCATATCTCCGTAAATACGCGTTATTTCGCGAAAAGGACTTTAATTCGTGACGACCTAAATTTTCGAAAATTCATAATTCATTCAATTTTCATGGAAATCTTATTTCCTTCATATCTCCGTAAATACGCGTTATTTCGCGAAAAGGACTTTAATTCGTGACGACCTATAAATTTTCGAAAATTCATAATTCAGGCAATTTTTCATGGAAATCTTATTTCCTTCATATCTCCGTAAATACGCGTTATTTCGCGAAAAGGACTTAATTCGTGACGACCTCTAAATTTTCGAAAATTCATAATTCATCAATTTTTCATGGAAATCTTATTTCCTTCATATCTCCGTAAATACGCGTTATTTCGCGAAAAGGACTTAATTCGTGACGACCTATAAATTTTCGAAAATTCATAATTCAGCAATTTTTCATGGAAATCTTATTTCCTTCATATCTCCGTAAATACGCGTTATTTCGCGAAAAGGACTTTAATTCGTGACGACCTCTAAATTTTCGAAAATTCATAATTCAGGCAATTTTTCATGGAAATCTTATTCCTTCATATCTCCGTAAATACGCGTTATTTCGCGAAAAGGACTTTAATTCGTGACGACCTATAAATTTTCGAATTTTCATGGAAATCTTATTCCTTCATATCTCCGTAAATACGCGTTATTTCGCGAAAAGGACTTAATTCGTGACGACCTATAAATTTTCGAAAAATTCATAATTCAGGCAATTTTTCATGGAAATCTTATTTCCTTCATATCTCCGTAAATACGCGTTATTTCGCGAAAAGGACTTTAATTCGTGACGACCTCTAAATTTTCGAAATTCATAATTCAGGCAATTTTTCATGGAAATCTTATTTCCTTCATATCTCCGTAAATACGCGTTATTTCGCGAAAAGGACTTTAATTCGTGACGACCTCTAAATTTTCGAAAATTCATAATTCAGGCAATTTTTCATGGAAATCTTATTTCCTTCATATCTCCGTAAATACGCGTTATTTCGCGAAAAGGACTTTAATTCGTGACGACCTATAAATTTTCGAAAATTTCATAATTCAGGCAATTTTTCATGGAAATCTTATTTCCTTCATATCTCCGTAAATACGCGTTATTTCGCGAAAAGGACTTTAATTCGTGACGACCTATAAATTTTCGAAAATTTCATGCAATTTTTCATGGAAATCTTATTTCCTTCATATCTCCGTAAATACGCGTTATTTCGCGAAAAGGACTTTAATTCGTGACGACCTATAAATTTTCGAAAATTCATAATTCAGCAATTTTTCATGGAAATCTTATTTCCTCATATCTCCGTAAATACGCGTTATTTCGCGAAAAGGACTTTAATTCGTGACGACCTCTAAATTTTCGAAAATTTCATAATTCAGGCAATTTTTCATGGAAATCTTATTTCCTTCATATCTCCGTAAATACGCGTTATTTCGCGAAAAGGACTTTAATTCGTGACGACCTATAAATTTTCGAAAATTTCATAATTCAGCAATTTTTCATGGAAATCTTATTCCTTCATATCTCCGTAAATACGCGTTATTTCGCGAAAAGGACTTAATTCGTGACGACCTCTAAATTTTCGAAAATTTCATGCAATTTTTCATGGAAATCTTATTCCTTCATATCTCCGTAAATACGCGTTATTTCGCGAAAAGGACTTTAATTCGTGACGACCTATAAATTTTCGAAAATTCATAATTCAGCAATTTTCATGGAAATCTTATTTCCTTCATATCTCCGTAAATACGCGTTATTTCGCGAAAAGGACTTTAATTCGTGACGACCTATAAATTTTCGAAAATTTCATGCAATTTTTCATGGAAATCTTATTTCCTTCATATCTCCGTAAATACGCGTTATTTCGCGAAAAGGACTTTAATTCGTGACGACTAAATTTTCGAAAATTCATAATTCAGGCAATTTTCATGGAAATCTTATTTCCTTCATATCTCCGTAAATACGCGTTATTTCGCGAAAAGGACTTTAATTCGTGACGACCTCTAAATTTTCGAAAATTTCATGCAATTTTCATGGAAATCTTATTTCCTCCATATCTCCGTAAATACGCGTTATTTCGCCAAAAAGGGCCTTTAATTCATGACGACCTCAAAATTTCGAAAATTTCATTATTCAGGCAATTTTTCATGGAAATCTTATTTCCTCCATATCTCCGTAAATACGCGTTATTTCGCGAAAAGGACTTTAATTCGTGACGACCTATAAATTTTCGAAAATTCATAATTCAGGCAATTTTTCATGGAAATCTTATTTCCTTTCATATCTCCGTAAATACGCGTTATTTCGCGAAAAGGACTTTAATTCGTGACGACCTCTAAATTTTCGAAAATTTCATAATTCAGGCAATTTTTCATGGAAATCTTATTTCCTTCATATCTCCGTAAATACGCGTTATTTCGCGAAAAGGACGTTAATTCGTGACGACCTCTAAATTTTCGAAAATTTCATAATTCATGCAATTTTTCATGGAAATCTTATTTCCTTCATATCTCCGTAAATACGCGTTATTCGCGAAAAGGACGTTAATTCGTGACGACCTCTAAATTTTCGAAATTATAATTCATGCAATTTTTCATGGAAATCTTATTTCCTTCATATCTCCGTAAATACGCGTTATTTCGCGAAAAGGACGTTTATTCGTGACGACCTATAAATTTTCGAAAATTTCATGCAATTTTCATGGAAATCTTATTTCCTTCATATCTCCGTAAATACGCGTTATTTCGCAAAAAGGACTTTAATTCGTGACGACCTATAAATTTTCGAAAATTTCATGCATTTTTTCATGGAAATCTTATTTCCTTCATATCTCCGTAAATACGCGTTATTTCGCGAAAAGGACGTTTATTCGTGACGACCTCTAAATTTTCGAAAATTCATAATTCATGCAATTTTTCATGGAAATCTTATTTCCTTCATATCTCCGTAAATACGCGTTATTTTGCGAAAAGGACGTGATGGTAACATTGGTTTGGATTAAGATCAGATTGTATCCGGCGCTTCCAAGCATCGGGTGTTTCCTAGTCTGTTAGAAAATTTATTTTATTTGTTTTTTTATTTATTTTCTATTAGAAAAAAGTTTCTATGTAGAAATTTGTTTTTTTCCCCAATGATGTTCTTACTCAGAATTAATTTATTTTTTGGCAACTACGCTTTATTTTTTTGTTTAACTGACCGAGGGTTGGGGTTTCTTTCGAGCTCCTTCCATTCCATTCGAGTCGTTGGCAACAATAGCTCGTGCAGCAACAATCACAATGTAAGCGAGGTGTAAAAATCAATTGGGGCTAACTGTGCCACACGTGCCGCCAGGTGGCAGCACCGCGCGGACGACAGGTAGGCGAAACAATATCCGCTTCATGCGATAAACCCGCAGGCAACAAAGTAAGCGGCCATTCGATGGGCGAAAGGGGGCGGAAGACGTTGTGTGGAGGGGAGGACGCAGAATAAGAAGGAGATGTTAAGGCCAAGGGCTCGTTTGGCATGAAAGGATCTGCTTTCGGAGCCGAGGAGTGGTCGAAGGACCTTTCGAGCGGATATGAATCCGTAAATGCTGGCGAGCGAGTGTGTGCGAGAGAACGGGGCAGAGGGCGAAGAGTCGCGTACGCTGCACCACCTACGGAGGGAGCTTAACGACGGTCTGAAGGACGCCCGAGAAGATTCCGAAGATTTGGAGACTAAGGGCTTCTTAGACAATGCTGCGAAGGCCACCGAGAGATGGAAACAGGAGATAAAGGAGGAGCTGAAGAATAGAAAAGTAGATGAAGGCGTGGAGGGACGCAGGATTCACCTCTGAGTGCGCTTGTTCAACTTGTCCTCCAAATTGAAAGCATCCGAAAACGGTTCTTCTACCAGCAGAAGAATTTAAGAATTAAATTATTAGTATTTAAAAAGAACAAAAAACTAAAGACAAAGAGAACATAAAGGAAATTAAATAGTTTTATCAGTTTAAGAAAATGAGAAATCTTATTGAACAATAAAATATAATCAAATTTAAGAAAAATATGAATTGAAGGGAACGAAAAATTTAAGTAAATTTGAAATTTGTTTACATCAATAAATATAAGGTCAACAATATAGAAGAGAATACAAATTTATTTTGAAAATGTAATAATTATAAAATGCACAAACAAGTAGAATAAAAATGAAAAATCTCGAAAAATGAAACGAAATTAACAACTTCAGAAGTTAGAAAGTCCAGTTAATTGGAAAACGTGGAAAGATATCAAAATATGTAAAAATAAATTTTAATAAAAAGTTTAAAATTTTAATAAAAAATATTATTAAGAAAATTTAAGAACGTAAAAAATCTAAAATAACAGAAATGAAGAAATAATTTATATTACAAATTTAAGGAAATAAAAACTACCGGCAAGAAGAAAACTCAATTTAAACAGAATTAAAGGGAACGAAAGGACGAACGAAGTTCTTCTTGCCCATAATAATATTGAGCAAATTCCCAAAGGCTGAGGGGCGACACAACAACAAATCGAACAGCGATGACAAATTTAATTAGTTTAAGAACATCAACACCTCCCGCCCTTTTCCTTGCCGCGCCCCCTGCTCCTTCTCCCTCCGCCCGCAGCCACTCGCCGACACCTCATCGATAATTAATGACATGCAATTCCTTCTCCATCATCTTCGACTTCGCCCCCGGCGTCTTCGATCGTCTCCCATGGATTGCCTGTCTCCCTCGCACTCTTCTGCCCGCCCCCTCCTTCTCGCCTCCACCCTCGGCTCATCAATCATCGATATTTGCATTGACTAAAGTATCGAACAGCGGACAGTGATTAAAAGTAAAGCGTTGTTTCTTATAAAAATAAATATTATTTTTATTTGCACTCCTCTCCCTCTCCCTCGCCATCCCTCTCTTTCCCACCCTTTCGAGCTGAATTAAAGTGAGTTTATCGCCGCGATTTATTTTTAGGCCTCTCGCTGAGTTTGACTGATTGTGGCCCGCACGCACACAGGCGGCTTCTTCGTGTGAGTGAGTGAGTGAGTGTGTGTGTGTGTGTGAGTAATCATTGCCTATCTATAATTATTTAAAACAGCGAATGTTTCGCGGAGGGAAAAAAGTCGATGGTTCGCGAGTGAAAATCAATCATTCGCACATGTCATCGGAGCAAAGTGCAACAACAACACTCACAATGATATTAACGCCATCAACAACAGCAACAACAACAGAGTGTATTCTTATCTGTTGCCAGGTCTTGGCTGTTATTGCTGCATTCGGATGACTTGCCTTCGGAGGTGGAGGAAAGAGCGAACGAATTCCTGGAAGACATCGAGTGGTGGAAAAGGGTTCGGTTGCAATTGAATCCAATGTTTCATTCTCGATATCTTCAAACCAATCCACTTATGGGTTTGAGAGGAAAACTCATTTCCATTTCTGCCGCCTGTCGACGCATTCGAGCGCGATTCTGCGGAAGTCAACAGTAGCCTGCGTCGAGGCCTTGATGACAACGACGACGACGACGACGACGACGTCAACAATAACAACCCGCGTTACAACAACAGAGCACTCGACTCAGCGGTTTTCTATTGAAACGTAAAATGGATCGAAGCCATCGACAACAAGAGCTACAGCGATTCACCGATTGATTTGCTCTGATTCGATTCGATTCGAGTTGATTCGATTTTTTCCGCCTTTCGAAACTCAAACACGGCTATTTTTAGCCGCCGAACGCCAGAAGAAGCGACTATTTTAAATGGTGCGAGCAGGAGGCACCAGAGGGAGACGGCCTGCGCAAACACTCGGCGTCGGCGATAAGATTAGGGCCGAGCGCAGCTGATCGAACGACGGCGGCGACATTGAACGATGGCGACAGTGACGCCTCAGCCGAGGTCGCGGTCGCGGTCGCAGTCGGCGTCGCAGCCAGCGTGACGTCGTCTCCTCGGTTCCGGTCGCATCCCAGACGGAAACCCCAGCTTCCATTGAGATCTCCTTTCATCCTCTCGCCTCGTTAGCGCGAGTTTTTTCCGTCGCTCGATCGACGGCGTCTTCGAATCCATATCGATTCGATATTAATTCCACTCGAACGCCGCCGATTGTCGCCTCGTTATCGATAAGAAGGCGACTTCTTCCAATCGGATGTTGTTGTTATTGCCATCGGTCGCCAAACCCTCCGCCTCCTCGTCCTATTCCCCGCCCCTTGGAGCATTGCACGCTTTGTTTTCGTGCCCTTTTTATTATATTTTCATTTCATTTTTGAAATGTTAAACTCGCGTCCACCCCTCGTTCGTCTTCACGGCTGTCGGATTAATAGCCAGAATCGTTTTCGAGTTGGAGCCTCGGAACCCGCTCCAACACAAGGACACAACCAACTAGGACAAACACAATGTTGAAGGTAAAAATTCGAAATCATCATGAGAAACACTTTTTACTCCAGATGATCCGAATCATCATACACATTTTCAAATATTGGACATATCAAATATTGGACATATATCTCTCTATCTCTCTCCTTGTAAGGCCAGACAATAACAACAACAACAAAGTCATCGATGACGTTACTCCTAATAGGCAGACAAACATCGGCGGCAACAGTGGGTTGAGGGACGTCGGGGCCGGGGCCGCAACATAAATATTTTACAGCACGACCTGGGCAAATATTTGCCGACATGTTCCATCGATAGCTGGCCATCGATGTGTGCGTCAATGTGGTTGTACATGAACACACATACATCACTCCGAAGCGTGTGTGTGTGTGTGTTTTTAAATTCAATCATTATTGTTATTTTCATCATCGTTGTTGTTGTTGTTATTGTTGTTGTTGTTGTTGTCGCCGTCGTCATCGTTAGTGCTGTTATTGTCATCATTGTCATATGGCTGTTGTTATTATGTTGATTTTTGAGCAAATTTTATTATTCTTTAAATTTAAGTGCGATTTCATTATTTTGAAAAATGCATGTTCGAATAATCAAACAAATCATATCGAATCTGTTTGAAATAATTTTTAAATGATCTTCATTTTCCACCGAAATATGATTCTGTTCTATTGTTGCTGTTGCAGTTGTTGTAGTTGTTGTTGTTTTTGTTGTTCCGATTACTCACAAATCGCACGCTTATCGACTCCCGACCTTCGTTGTTGTTGGGGCCGTAAAAGACTGCGCCACAGCGTCTGCGTTTGGTGGGCCAAAGAAGCGGTGGAGGCGTGGCCTGGTCGTGGCACCGTCATCGTTACCGTGTGTCACGCCGTCTGGCTGCACTCGCGTCCATCGAATGTCGCTCATACGCAGTGGGGAACACGTTGAGTGCTTCCATCCTCTGAGCGAGATTAAACACTTGCCTGAGTCGGATTATTCTATCGGTAGGCTGATTCGAATCGCAAGAAGACAGAGGGAGAGAGAGACAGAGCGAAATAACTCACTTCCAAAGCTCCCTCGAGTGGAGTTCGTTGTTCTTCTTCTTTTTTCGTTCTCCTCCGGACGTTTCCAAATCCGACTTCTTCAGCGGTTTCGCAAAGTAAACAAAATCCACCGGACAAATTCGAAAACGCCGAGTTGAAAAAATAAGTAAATTCATTGATAAGATTACAAATGATATCAATTTTGTTGTGGTTGTTGTTTTTCGTTTTCGGGTTTGAACTCTGATTTTTTCAGTTTCACAAATTGAGTGTCGATTTTCGATTTCCGAAACTCTCTTTGTCGGGAGGTCGGTCCGAGTTGTAGTAGTTGTTGGGATATTGAGAATGACAGAATTATTATTGATGACGGCGACGGCAGCGAAACTCGTGTAAACAAGCAACCTCTCTATCGCCTCGTTGCCTCCATTCTTCTTTAATTCGGAAATCACGTTGAAAAAGGCGAAAGAAATTGTTTCTCAAAAACTGTAAAAATGTGTCCACCAAATCTGATGAACGTTTTGTATCTTCTTGAGGACTAAATTATTCCCTTGCCTCATGAAAGTTATTTACAGTGAAGCAAATGAGCCGTAGGCACCTTAAACACCGCTCAAATTTTCAGTTCGGGCTCAAATTTCGTTCCACTTCCGGCCGCCTGCTTCCGGTTCAAGTTTTCCCCGAACTCTGCGGTCGCTCTGTTGTTGGCCTTGTAGGCGATGTCCCGAAAAGGGAGGGGGGAGAAACCAGCGCCCAGCGGAAGTGTCGGCCTCGCCCTAAGAAGCCATTAAAATTCACAAGATGTCGGCGCTGATGGCAGGAAAGTGAAGACAACCTTCCTTCCGTCCGTCCGTCTGTCCGCCTGTCTGTCCGGCGCAGAAACGAGTATTCGATGAGGGAAAGTGGACAGCCTTGGAGCAGTTAATTAGCGGAACCCACACACACACACACGAGGGCCCTAATTGCTTTGTGAAGGATTGCAAGGGGCTCGGCATTTCCGCTTCCTGTCTCCTCCATCTTTGTCCCCAGTGGAACCTTGAAACGGATACTTCTCGGATCGTTATTTACTTACTTACTCTCGTCATACCGCAAGAGTGACATTCATTAATTACACTCGAATAAATATTCATATATTCATAACCGGGGACAACTCAAGGGGAATCAACATCACTCTCCAAAGGTGAGAAGAAAAGTCGATGTCCATTCGCAATAAAAGTCCACTCGACCACTCAGTCAAAAGATTTCTCCAATGGCCCCGGCCCCGGCCTCGATCTCGAATCCCTCTCGATGTCGTCCGAATTCCCGACACCTTTCACCCAGAGGTGGACACGGAGCGAGTGTCGCTCGTCCAAAGAGTCGACGGCGCACAGAGTTCGACACAAAAGGGGAGGAACTGTGAGTCGCTGTCGTTAATCAGAGACTCCCATTGAGCGCTCCCTCGAGTGCCGGCAGCAAGAACATCGACATCACCAGGAGATCGAGAGCACGGCTGTCGCTGCCGAAATAAGCGATTGTCGGGGATTCCGCAGTCGTCGTCACCGCGGTGGAAATTCGGGTGTTGGCGCTCTTCCATTCTTTGTCGGCGACGACGATTCTCTCTCGATGGCCGTCGGACGGACGCGGGTGCAAAGAGTGTGGGGGGGGGGGGACAAAGGATGAGCGAGTGAGCGTAAGATTGAGTGATTTATTGGGGGGACGTCGTGCTCTTGGCACTCGCATCAATCGCTCAATTGCATGCGGCAGACGTTGGCCGTTGGCCACGACCGCATTTGATTGAATTGAATTGAATTGAATGGAGTTCCGCAGTCGATGCGATCGCTGTTGCTCATACGCCGTGGGGGACGAGCACCAGACTCCACTCCTATTTCGGATACTTACGGCTCTTTGTTTTCCTCCTTTTTGTGTGATTTCCATGAGCGTGATTTTCATAAACATTATTCTCGGTTCACTATCTCACTTTTTATTTCAATTTGTTTTCTTTGCTCAATTAAAAAACTCCTGGACCGGCGCCGAAAACACTTTGAGTAGATTCGGAAGAACCGCTCGGCGGCGGAAACGGAAAGACACCGACCGGAAACCAACCCGCACTCACACAGACACACACACGGACGAAGGATCGCGACGGAACTCGGAAGTTGTGGCGCCGCGGACAACGGAGACGACGCCGCGTGCGCTCGGCCGCAATTCAGAACGCGAAGTGAGGCGACTCGCGCTCGTCCAGCGGGAGGAACTCTCAAGACGTCGCTCGGACACAGGGGCGACAGGAAAGCTCTGGTGACAGCCGCCAGCGCACCGTCGGACGAACTGTTGGCAACTGTCGTCGGAGTTCCGTGTGCGGAGACTTCAGTTTGATTCAGTTCCGTTCGGTTCGGTCGGCTTGGTTGGGTTCAGTTCGGCTCCGTCGAGGCGCGGCGAACTGGCGCGAGTGGAGGGTGGGACCAGCGAAAGCTCTCCGGTGGCGCCGGGTGTCGGTGTCGGGCTTCGGTGCTTTTGGGCGAAACTCAACTCGACGCGGAGCGACTTCACCAGCGCCGCGGTGATAAGAACAAGTGTTAACACACACGCACACACACACGCGCCTCTTGGCTGATAAGATAGCAAATTGCAATAGAATGGCTTTAATCGCTCTTGTCCAAGTCTGCGATCTGTCTCTGTACACGCCCCTTCCAAGACTCCTCGAGGAATTTCGCCGATCTTAATTTTTCTTCTTCTCGACCGTGTACAAAATTCGGGTTTTAACTATTCATTGAAGTCGTTGACTCGGGTTTTGTCCTTCTGTCTTGCTTTTCTGCGGCCACTCGCTCTACTAAATCCCTAGTTCGCGGCAATAACAACAATAATGACCAACAACAACTACAATAATAATGACAAGAACAACATGCAACAATGCGGAGTTTCAATAAAGCTCTTAGAATCAACTCGCACAAGCAATTAATACCACTAAAAGCAGCATATTCGAGCCACGACGAGAAATAGACCAATCAACAGCGCGGTCTCGACGACAACGAAAACAACCACAACTACAATAACAACCACAACATTAAAACCAACAACTACAACAACAACAACACCAACCTCAACTGGCCACAAGAAGTTCGGAGTCCTTCGGTTGCCTCCTTCGCCGCAACGAGAAAAAGTCCTGCTGCGGCCCAGATTCAAAACTGCCCCACTTTCGCGAGTGGGCGGAGGAAGGAAGGGGCGTGTGCGATTTTTGTTGTGACTCGAAAAATAAACGATTATTAAATTGGAGAATTAAGAAGTAGAAGAAGTTTCTCTGTGACCTGCCGAGGGCCGGGGGGAAAGAATAGCAAAAGAGAAATGAAAATGAAAAACTCTGAGAAATTAAGAGAATAATTACGATTTGCTGCCGTGGGCAACAACAATAAAACGGTTCCCATTGCCTTCGTTTACTGCCTGATTCCGCAGCACGATTTGGCGGAAACCCGCAGCCGCCGAGGTGATGACCTCAAAAGAAGTCAGCGTCCAAACGGCGCCCTGCCCTGTGTTTGCATGTCTCCTCCTCTGTGGAGTCTCTAGAGGAAACTTTTAATGGACGCCGGTAACGGCCGCCCCATAAATTATATGCATGTGGCCAAAGCACGTCCAATGAACTCGTAGAATTCTTTGAACATTCAATTCTTTAGATCCTTTTAGCTCTCTCTCTACTGTCCCGAGTGCTTCCGGCTGAATTCTCTCAACTGAGTGGCATTGTCACTCACTCATTCACTCACTCATTCACTCACTCACTCACTCACTCATCGCGACAGGCGCAGACACTTCATTAATTTCGCTGTTGTTCAGTAATTCCATGCATTCCATCTTTATTTACCCCGCCTCCTCCGGCCCACAGACCCCGCAGCGAAGGAGAAGACTCACGGTGTCTCATTCTAATTAGCGAAGCTCAGTTTCGTGATTTACCTTTGGTCGGTGGTGTTGCTATACATGTGTTGTAGTTGTCGGTCTTGGTTTTCTTCTTGGTTTTTGTTGGTCTTGGTTTTCTTCTTGGTTTTTGTTGTCATTGTCATTTTAGTGTTCGTCGTTGATGCTTTTAATGAAGTTGTTGTTTCATGTTCTACTTTTTGCTCCAGTTTTAATCCTGTTCGCAGCGGGTTGACGAAAGACGCCAAATTAATTTCAGCAGCAAATAATGGGCATCAATAGCCTTATGGGCGATAGCACAACGACCTCGACGGAGACAAATAGTCCTTTGCTCTTTGGTTTCCGGCTGAAGTCCACGAGGCCTGGATCATATTTCATTTATCAAAAGTTTCTCCATCGTCCTTAAAATAAACTATAAACTATTCTAGTTTATTGATGTTTATTATTAAATTTTATATATCAAGATTTTACATTACAAACATTATATTTAAGATTATGTGTTAAGCTTAATTTTACATTTATGTGTTGTTTCATTATTCTTCTTCTTCTTGTTATATTATTGGTTATTTTATTGTTATTCTCTCTCCACAAATGAAGTTAATTACAAAAAGGAGCGAAGAGAAACTCCTCCAAATCATACAATGTTTTACGAAATGCAATAAATTGTTTGTGTTCTTGTTGTTGTTGTTCTTTCCCTCACTATCTCTATCTCTATCTCTTTCGCTGCCCGCTCTTCTCGCTTCCTTGGGGACTGCTTGGAGCAAATTCTTCTTGAGCAAATTCTTGGCTTTGCGAACTTTTCTTTGACTGAAGCTTAAGTGTTTTATCTATTACAGTTGTTGTTGTTGTTGTGACTCTACTGTTCGTCCACTAGAAAATTGTTGTCACCGTCCGAGAAAGAGAAAGTTGTTGGTGTTGTGTCTATTGTTCTTATTATTGCGAGTCGTCTTTGAGCTTGTCCAACGTGTTGAAGATGATGTCGTAGACGGAGTCCATGAGTTTCACCCAGGCTTGGGTTTGCTTCTCGTTTAAGTTGCAGGCGGCGGACAGGACCTCGAGGATGACTTCTTTGAGTTCCTGCGGAGAGAGGAAGGGGGCACGAAATCAATTATTATCCTCGGTCCGAGTCCGTGGCTACTTACGCCGAACGACTTCTTCTCGATCTGGCGCCGGAAGTGCGTCTTCGCGATGCCCGACCAGATCTCCTCCAGCTTCGGGCCGCCCCAGTCGTAGCCCAGGGAGTTGATGGACTCGTCGAAGACGCGCATGATGCGGTTGGCGTGCGCCTTGAAGCGCGCGTTCTCCTGCGGGGCGACAGAGGGAGGTCAGCACAAGGGCCACAAGGGGGGCTGGCGTTCGACTCACCTGCAGCTCCGACATCGGGATGCCCTGGAAGAAGGGGAACTTCTCCAGGTTGGACGGATATTTGGTGAAGAAGCGCGCGAGGATCGCGGTCCCGGAGCCGGTCATGTCCGCCATGGGCACCTCCCAGGTCTTCTTGATCTCGTAGATCTCGTCGCTGTTCATGGTGGGGCTGGACTCGGGGGTTTCTCGACTCGACTTCTGGTCACCTTTGGAGGGTCGGCGTGTGAATCTGGAGGAGGGAAGTTTCGAATTAAAAGATGCTCGTGTTTTGTTTGGGCGTTGAACTTGACATTCAAGGTCAGTGCGGATGGATTCAATAGCAAGGGACAGACAGAGAGAAGTGCTTCGGTGTCTTCTCCCTCCCTCTCAGGTGGACTTCCGCCCGACGCGGGGGTTCAATTTTAATTTCACCGCTTTCACTTCCATTTCCGCTTCCGCGTTTCGAATTCCCCCGTTTCGGTCGGGCCGAAAGAACAGCGCGGCCTGTCTGACAGGTCGTCAACCAGCATGACACAGCTGTGGACAGACAGACAGCGGGTGGACAGACAGAGTGAATGAGAGAGACGGCCTCCGCTTCAGTTCGCAGCTTCTTGTCACGTGTTGGACAATTTATTCATGCGAATCACTTCATCCGACGCAGGGCTGCCATCAGCTTGATTTTTCCACTTTTTAATTCAAATTAACTTTATTATAGATACTTGTTTTCGATACCAAATTTCATTGTTTTTTTTTATTTCGATGAAATTCTTATTTTTGTAATTGACTTCTGGTCATTTTCTTTTTGAACATATAATTTTGGTTTTGATTATACAAATTTATTTTAATAATTTAATAAAATAATATAAATTTGAATTTTTCAATTAAATTTGTATTATTTTATATTTTTTAGATTTTTTATTTTTAAATTAAAGTATAGGTCTCTTTCATTGGTGTAAAACATTACAAACGCACAAGACCAATGATTGCGAGTAGCTCGGTCAAAACCCTTAGTAGAGCTGTAAGGGCCAACAATTTGTATCTGTATTTTAAATTTAAATTAAATAAAAAATTAAAATTTAAATATAATTTGGTGTTTTTAGTTTAAAGTTGTATTATTTTTAAAGTTTTTTTTTGCACTTTTAATTTTTTTTATTTTTATTATTTTCTTTTATTAGTTAATCTTGCATTTTCGAAGTGATTACGATTATTTTCGATATTTGTATAGATATCGAATTTTTGTTAATATATTTTTTATGAATATACCAATTTCCCAAATCACCGGTTTCACCTCTCTGGCTGTTCCTTCTCTACCGACTGACTGCCTTCCACATGCTGCTCTACCGACGCCGTTACAACTGACTCGTTCTCCGCTTCCTCACGTGTCTCTCGCGCTTACTTATTCGCTCTTCGCAAGACAGAACTTCTCGACCCATCGCCCCTCAGACCGACCGACCGACCCAACAGACCCGACCCGACTCGACAGCGCCGTCACTCACTTGGCGGCAGCATCTGCTCGAGCCTGACACTCGGAGATGACTGCCTGACGGGTCCGTGTCCCGCCCACCCACACTCGCGCGCCTCGGCTGCGGGTGTGTGCAATTGTAACGCGTCCAATTGTCATTTCAATTACTTTGAATGCTCGAATTTACGGTTTTCTCGCGCGCTCTACATATTTTCCACCTCGTCTCTCTCCCCTCTCCACCTTCTCCTCGACGTGTTCCCGTCGACGGAATGTGTGTGTGCGCTTTTGTTGTAATCATGATGCCTTTTCATCATCATGTGCGACGCTTGATTAAATTAAGCTTAAAAATCGTCTGTCGGTCGGTCGGTCTGTTGGTCGCTATGTCTGTCTGTCTGTCTGTCTTTTTGTCGGTGCTTCTAGGGGAGGCCGAGTGAACTTTTGTAATTAAAATTGACACATCATCGCGATGATCGCGAGACTTGTGAAATGTTTCTCATTTGTTTACTATTATTAAATTACGTATGACATTTGCGCACATTATTAATATGAGTATCATGTCCAACATTCGACTATACGGAAACCTTTGTTCATAAATATATTATGCGTTTGTTTTAATCTTTGTTTTCATTTCATTTAGCTTGTTATGTTTATTTAAATTCTATTGTTGATCTTCAGGAATAAGTGAAGCTTTCGAAATAAATGCTCAATCATACTCTTGGAGCACAATCGACCTTAAACAAATTTTAGTCAGCACTTTAATTATCCTTATTTAATCAAATGCAGCTCCTAAAGTTAAGCTAATTTTGTCTATCTATTCAAGACATAATTTCATTTAGTAGCTTCGGAATTTTCTCGACACGTTCTCCCTCCTGATTGGAATCAGCGGATCGAGAATGTAAACAAAACAATTTTAATTAGAAGCTGATCTGCAGATAATTCCGAACACACACACGTTCGCAAATATGCTGCTATCCAAACAGCAAGGTAGACAGATAGATAAGCAGCCCTCTCGCTCTCTCTCTCTCCCTCTATCTTTGCTCCTCTAATGAAGTTTGGCCCTGCTTCGGGGACGAAACACACACAGCCACGCACAAAAACAAGACAAGGTAAATACTACAACAAAACACCTGCACGTTGCAACTGATATTGCTATTGTTGTTGTTGTGTGTGTTTATTATTGTAAGTGGCAGTAGTTGGCAACATTGGTCGGTCGGTCGGTCGGCAGGACGAGAATTTAACCTTGTGTATAGATGGTCATGTGTTTGTCATTATCGTTGTTGTAGTTGTTTATCCTTCGACCAAATACACACGTATCCATGCGATGTGCAAAGGAATGTATGTGCGTCCCTGTGTGTGTTTGCGTGAGTGTGTGTTTAATGTATACGTGCAAACACCTGCTCGGTCTGCTGGGCAACAAAAACAGCAGACGAAAGAGAAAGGGAGAGAGAGCAACAAATGCCTCGGAACTCAACAGTCAACAGGACGAGCGGCCGACAGCTCAGTGAGCACTTAATTCAATTAAGGATAACAAGGATGCCGTGTTGTTGTTCTCGTTGGGGTTTTCGACGTTTCTCCACACAACAAAAATCGAAAATCTTCTGATTTGCACAGCGAGAAGAGGGAGAGAGAGAGAGAGAGGGGGGGGGGGGGAGAAGAACGGGGGAACGGAGAGGCTGACAAGAAGGAGGGAGGAGCAACAACAAGCGGCAAAACAAAACAACGCTTTGTTGTTGCGCGCAGAATCGTCGCCCGAGCGACTAAACACAATTTTCCGCCTCTCCTCCTTTGCTCCGCTTTCCGCTAGTGGTTCTTGGTCTTGTGGTTTTTCGCACATTCCTTTGTTTTGCTTTTGTTTTTTCTTCTCTTGTTCTCCCCCGCTTTGCTCGCTTTGTTTTGCTTGCGTTTCTCTTGGTTTCGTGTTGCTTACTTGTTGTTGTTGTAGTTGTTGTTGTTGTTGTTGTTATTACACTGGTATCGTATTGTTGTAGTTGTATTTCGTGTTGTTGCAGTTGTAGTTGGAATTGTAGTGGTTGAATGTACAACACTTGTTCGCAAGGACACGCGAGAAATCCATAAATTCGCAGGCTCCTCGCTCGCTTCGCCCTCGCTCTCGCCCGCTGATCCTTGTTTATGTCTCAATCACTGTAGTTGTATTTGTTGTTGTGCCAATCTGACCCAAAATCGAGGCCGAAACTTGGCGCTGGCGACGAAACAGCTGTTCCGTCCGCTGTCCCTCGGCTCGTCTCGACGCCGCCCGATTCCGCTCCGCCTCGCTAACAACGGTCTGTGGCGCGGCAATGGCGCATTTCCGTTTCCGCCGATGCGTCCTCGTCGCCGCCGCCTCCGCCGCAGAAAGTTTCGCGGTCCACTTGAACTTCTTGCCAAAATTTCACTATCGCCGAATGGGACTTTTCGCTTCTTCTTTCCTTCTTTCTTTCTTTCTTTCTGTCTGTCTGTCCTGGCTTTGTGCCTTTCTATCGCTCTGGCTGTCTGTCTGTCTGTCTGTCTGTCGCACACTCTCACACGAACACTGAGTAGTCGATGGCGGCGCTCGCGTCCGCTCACGTATCCGCTCGCGGGTTCTCGTCTACTTCAACTGAACGTTGCAAGAGGCTGTCGGCGCGCGTCGCCTCCCGCCGTCGCTTTCAAGTTCACTTCGCATGCACATCTCCGCCGCCCCTCCACGAGCGCGCCCCCATCGCCTCCACCACCTCGGCCGAAGCGCGCCAAACGCCATCCACAGGCGAAGCTTTTGCTCTGACGAGAAAGCTTCTTCACTCTCTCTCGGCATGTTCTTGAGCTGTCTCTCTCTCTCTCTCTCTCTCTCACTCGGGGCAGGCGGCGCTGTTCGGCGGTTTCGGGCCTCGTTCAGGAGCTCCCTCAGGTCTCCAAGGGTCATGGCGTGATAAAAGAATGCGAGTCTTCCTCTGCCGGGACTTTTTCTTCGGGGGCCTTCTCTTAAGAAACTCCTTCCCGTGCCCCAAGCGGAGTCTTCAACCCCCCTAGGCGGAGGCAATAGGGGTTAAACGGGCGGCCAATTAGTTAATTGATTGAAGACCCATGAGCCGAAGAGCCATAGAAACAACTACAACAACAACCACGAACATGACCCCCGGCAACTTCTCATAAATTATTCAAAATGAGTAAACGATAATAAAACGATGGCAAAAACCCGTAGGAGAACAACAAAATCTGTAGCAATGGTGATGTACATTATGGAAATATGTATGTCCGTCCATGTATCTGTCTGTGTCTACATGAGTGAGGCCGCAATAACAACAACTCAAGTGCCACCTGTAGACATCTTCAATTGTAAATAAAGTCGAGCCGAAGCCAGAATCCAGAGAGCGCAGAACGCTTTCCTCTCTTCTCGAGTTTTCACACTTTTCGCACACTCTCTGCCCATCAGCACTCGGTGGGGTGTGAGAGAGAGAAAAGCTCTCTTCTCAAGCTCCGACCTGGAGGCACGGGAAAGTTGCCAACCGTCAATGAGTGAAGGTTTTAAATTGAGATTTGAAACACCAAAATGCCAACATATTTCGGAATAAGCCCAACAGGTCCAACGATAATTCTTAAATAACTAAATATATGTACTTAGAACTCATTGGGACGAAGTTGGACGCTGACAATGATGGTAACGAACTGTTGTGCCTTATTATAATTCTTTCCGAGTATTATGAGCAATATTATTCATAATTTGAACACATGGTTGTAATATTTATGATGAACCTTTTCAAGTTTGTTCTTCGATATAAATATCTCCTTCATATCAGGGAATCAGTCAGCCTCAGATGGAATCATGATGGAATAATCTGTTAACCACGAGAACCAAACGAAGGGCTGAATAAAATAAACAAGTTTCTGTAAATATTGATCATTCAGATCTCATCGGACTAAGAATAAACTCCTCAAGAAAAATAAATTTGAACTCGGGAGATTATCATGACAACAGTCTATTTATAGCAGGAAGTAGAAGACGGCTTTAGTGCCGATTGTTTTTTTCGAGTTTTGGGAAATTTCCCACTGTGTACAGAAACGTTTTCGTTCCCTAGAAGAGGAGAATATTACGATTGAATTTCATGGGGCAGCTGCTTCGAAATAGAAAAATGTGGAGATATAATTCTCTACACAAATGGGTGTGTACTGGAGAATATGCAAACAGAGTTTTATAGGATAAGAAGCCAATCGTCTTTTGATCGATTCGCTTTTTCACAAACTGATAACATTTGAACAGAAGTGCTCTTGTTGTCGAAATAACGTCATTTCTCACAATTTAAATGCGTTTTTTGTTGTTGTTTTTATGTATAACGTTATCGCCAACTAATTTGAAAGTACTTTCGAAAGTGTTGTTGCTTTCACAACAGCTGCTTATCACCGATCACATCGACACAGTGCAGCCCACTGATTGCTGTTAATTGTTAGTTCTATTGTTAGTTTTCGTCGGTTCGGTGAAAACTCGCGGCCCGCTAAATACACCACAACCGAAAGATTCCACTGCTGCCAACGAACCTTTGCTCTGTCTGTTTGTCGGTGGACTTTTCGCCGTCACTGTAGAACCGAAGCTCGCAGCCTCTGCGTCTGATCCCGTGGACAACCGCTGGAACACTGGAAATTTTATTTTGCCGCGCGTAGCTTTAAAGTTTTCCGAGGTTTGTGGAAGCCACACGCGGCTATCGGCCTGCCTTATTTGTTGCTGGGTTCTGTTTGCGATTGTGCTGTATTGTGTTTGTTATTGTTTCGTGCTCGAATTTTGATCCGTTTTTGTTTGAGTCGTTTTCATTACAACTTCGCATGTAGATATTTTCGTATTCTAATATTTTTATCGCCATTTTTTCCTATTGTTGTTTCGGATGGTTTGTATGGGACTTTAATCGTTATTCTGGACATCTAATTTTTGATCGCGCGCGTGTTTTGAAATTTAACGACTTTGGCACTCGATTTAGTCGCAATGTTTTTGTAATTTTCTTTGCGTTTCGCCTTGTTGCCAACTTTGTCAAATTAGTAATAAATATTACCGAGCGTCCATTCGCATGTTGTCTTTTAATCTTTTATTTGCGTGCTGCCGGAAGAAATTCCCTGGGTCCGTCTATTGACTGGGGCTCCCTGGACTATGGGCCCTTCCAGTACCGCCCTCCCCCACCCCCGGGATGCGCTTCTCGACCAGCTGCAGGTGCAGGTGCTCGCGATGCGTTCGGCGCAGGAAGTCGCGGCCTTTTTCGTAAGACTCGCAGACCAAATGGGTCCCGGGGCGCCGATAATAGAAATATGCGTACGTGATCGACCTCGTGTCGACGACAGCACGTGGAGAACTTGAGGTGATAGGAAATTATTGCAATCTGATGGTGTTTTTTCGAAATTAGGAACTGTTTAACATCCCACGAGCTGCTTCAACTACCAACCTACCAACCATCGACCTGGCAACGCCGAGAGCAACTTTATTGTTGGCTGGAAAAGTTCGTAAAACGAGTTTCAGAACTCAGTAAAAAAGTAATAGTCTGCCATGGATAGTGACGTTCCAATAGCGGTATGTAGTCGATGCGAGTAGTCAAAAACAAAATTTGAACTACAAATCGGTGCGAAAAGAAGTAATCGGATTTAAAAGTCGGTATACTCGTACTCACTTCACATATACGTACACGTATACACGAAAACCTACACTTTTAGAAACTAAAAGCTGACGTAATGTGTTTTTAACTAACAGTTAACAGTAAAATATTATATTCAATCAAATATTATGTATATAATTTAATTTATTTATTTTGCTTGATCCATTCAAAAGTCGAGGAAATCATCCTAGAATTTTTGTATCAAAATTATAAATAAATAAAATATTTCAAGATATTGCCAATTTAGTCGGTACCGTCAAAATATTTGTAACAATTAGTCGATTCAAAAAATAATCGTTTATCGTGCCAGTTACTCGAGTATACGAGTATTTTTACTCGTACTCGGACGAACACTAGCCATGGACCCCATCCTTTATCCATATAGGAGAATATTTTGATTATATTCCTCCATGTGCAAGTAAATAGCGTGTTAATATAACAACAACAAACAAAATAAACAAGTTTCTGTAAATATTGATCATTCAGATCTCATCGGACTAAGAATAAACTCCTCAAGAAAAATAAATTTGAACTCGGGAGATTATCATGACAACAGTCTATTTATAGCAGGAAGTAGAAGACGGCTTTAGTGCCGATTGTTTTTTTCGAGTTTTGGGAAATTTCCCACTGTGTACAGAAACGTTTTCGTTCCCTAGAAGAGGAGAATATTACGATTGAATTTCATGGGGCAGCTGCTTCGAAATAGAAAAATGTGGAGATATAATTCTCTACACAAATGGGTGTGTACTGGAGAATATGCAAACAGAGTTTTATAGGATAAGAAGCCAATCGTCTTTTGATCGATTCGCTTTTTCACAAACTGATAACATTTGAACAGAAGTGCTCTTGTTGTCGAAATAACGTCATTTCTCACAATTTAAATGCGTTTTTTGTTGTTGTTTTTATGTATAACGTTATCGCCAACAAATTTGAAAGTACTTTCGAAAGTGTTGTTGCTTTCACAACAGCTGCTTATCACCGATCACATCGACACAGTGCAGCCCACTGATTGCTGTTAATTGTTAGTTTTATTGTTAGTTTTCGTCGGTTCGGTGAAAACTCGCGGCCCGCTAAATACACCACAACCGAAAGATTCCACTGCTGCCAACGAACCTTTGCTCTGTCTGTTTGTCGGAGGACTTTTCGCCGTCACTGTAGAACCGAAGCTCGCAGCTGCTGCGTCTGATCCCGTGGACAACCGCTGGAACACTGGAAATTTTATTTTGCCGCGCGTAGCTTTAAAGTTTTCCGAGGTTTGTGGAAGCCACACGCGGCTATCGGCCTGCCTTATTTGTTGCTGGGTTCTGTTTGCGATTGTGCTGTATTGTGTTTGTTATTGTTTCGTGCTCGAATTTTGATCCGTTTTTGTTTGAGTCGTTTTCATTACAACTTCGCATGTAGATATTTTCGTATTCTAATATTTTTATCGCCATTTTTTCCTATTGTTGTTTCGGATGGTTTGTATGGGACTTTAATCGTTATTCTGGACATCTAATTTTTGATCGCGCGCGTGTTTTGAAATTTAACGACTTTGGCACTCGATTTAGTCGCAATGTTTTTGTAATTTTCTTTGCGTTTCGCCTTGTTGCCAACTTTGTCAAATTAATAATAAATATTACCGAGCGTCCATTCGCATGTTGTCTTTTAATCTTTTATTTGCGTGCTGCCGGCTCTTCGTCATTTTTGGCTTCGACTTCTTCTTCTTCGTTAATAATCACAATGTTGTTGTTGTAGGTTTGAATTATTTTTCATTCTATCTCTAAGACAATTGAATAAATATCGTGCGACACTCAATTTGTTAATGAAGTTAATTGCCACCGAAAAAAAAAAATGTCTCCAAGTGCTTACGCAACTACACTGCAAGAAAATCAGTACAGTGGGGACATTTTTTTGTGAAAAAATTAATTTTCTTCAGTTTTTTTAATAAATGTTTTTTACTCTTCCTTGTGTTTTTCGCAGTGTAGACATTATTTGCATAGAATAGGAACCACATTAGAAGAAATTCCCTGGAGTCCGTCTATTGACTGGGGCTCCCTGGACTATGGGCCCTTCCAGTACCGCCCTCCCCCACCCCCGGGATGCGCTTCTCGACCAGCTGCAGGTGCAGGTGCTCGCGATGCGTTCGGCGCAGGAAGTCGCGGCCTTTTTCGTAAGACTCGCAGACCAAATGGGTCCCAGGGCGCCGATAATAGAAATATGCGTACGTGACCGACCTCGTGTCGACGACAGCACGTGGAGAACTTGAGGTGATAGGAAATTATTGCAATCTGATGGTGTTTTTTCGAAATTAGGAACTGTTTAACATCCCACGAGCTGCTTCAACTACCAACCTACCAACCATCGACCTGGCAACGCCGAGAGCAACTTTATTGTTGGCTGGAAAAGTTCGTAAAACGAGTTTCAGAACTCAGTAAAAAAGTAATAGTCTGCCATGGATAGTGACGTTCCAATAGCGGTATGTAGTCGATGCGAGTAGTCAAAAACAAAATTTGAACTAAAAATCGGTGCGAAAAGAAGTAATCGGATTTAAAAGTCGGTATACTCGTACTCACTTCACATATACGTACACGTATACACGAAAACCTACACTTTTAGAAACTAAAAGCTGACGTAATGTGTTTTTAACTAACAGTTAACAGTAAAATATTATATTCAATCAAATATTATGTATATAATTTAATTTATTTATTTTGCTTGATCCATTCAAAAGTCGAGGAAATCATCCTAGAATTTTTGTATCAAAATTATAAATAAATAAAATATTTCAAGATATTGCCAATTTAGTCGGTACCGTCAAAATATTTGTAACAATTAGTCGATTCAAAAAATAATCGTTTATCGTGCCAGTTACTCGAGTATACGAGTATTTTTACTCGTACTCGGACGAACACTAGCCATGGACCCCATCCTTTATCCATATAGGAGAATATTTTGATTATATTCCTCCATGTGCAAGTAAATAGCGTGTTAATATAACAACAACAAACAGTTCTAATGCTCACCATATGCCAGAATAATCTCAAATATTCGGAGCCGACAGATGGACGAATCCACTTGGGGATCGATCCAAGGAGAAAGAAAACTCTCCGAAGCACTCCAGAGATAAACGTTGGATAAACAACAACAACAATGTTTGTTTCAGGGTTCGGACCTCGAGAAACTGAAATCGTAGCGAAGCGGCCCAAAAATCGTACTAGGCGCCACATTTCCGAAGTGAACGTTGAGAGAGCGAGCACGAGAGCGAGAGCGGCGGACGACGATCGCTGAGCGCGCCGTTGAAACGTCAAAGTGACAGCAGCAGTGGCAAAGGTCGGTCAAGTTGGAGAAACAAAATAAATAAATAAACAGCATCACGATCGCGATCGTAGAGGAGATTTCCGAAGATTACAGCAGACAGCCCAAATATAAATAGAAAGACCCACTTGGAGCAGAAAATGCCCTCCTCCGACGACTCGAACACCAAGCTGAAGCGCTCCATCCTGCTGGGCGTTCTGCTGAGCCTCTGCATCGTCGGCTGGCATCTCTACGGTGAGCATGAATCCGTCCATTGGTCGTCTAGCGTCTTCTTGTGCTCCCCTCGCAGAGTACCTCGTGAACGGCGGCGGCTCCGACGACCATGAGACTCCGACCGAGCATGACATCATCGCGTTGACCCGGAAGCTGTTCGCGGACGAGGTGAAGCACAACGCGTACCTCGACCAGATCGACTTCCAGGGCAAGACGAGGCCCGGCAACGCGGACGACCGGGCGCCGAATCCGTGAGTCGCGGGAGATTCTCATTGCAGAACGTCGATAATTTCCCCAATCTTCGTTCGCAGCCTGCTGCACGTGCATAGCGAAGACCTCGCCCTGGACAGATCCTCCACGATCTCGCTTATGAAGCGGCTCTTCGACAACTACGAGCTGGACACGCATGTCGCCGAGCAGCTCACCGCCGAGGAGGAGCAGGAGGAGTCGGAGTTCCTGCGAGCCATCATGGCCACGGCGATCATGAAGCGAACCATGCGATTTCTTCAGGCAAAAGGTACGGAGATTACTCGAGGATTTTGCAGTCACTGATTGATTGCGTATCAACAGGTGCCGTCGGCGGAGACTCGGACGACCAGCTCAAGTTGCTCAGGGACATCTGGTTCACGCAGTACTCCCGCGGCAAGGGCCGGCCGGGCAGCTCGGGCTTCGAGCACGTCTTCCTCGCCGAGCTGAAGGACAACACAGTGCTCGGCCTGCACAACTGGGTCTACTTCAGCGAGCAAGAGCGGCTGGGCCACCTCGACTACAAGGGCTACATCGAGCGAGTGGACCTCGGCAAGGTGAGCTGGGCGCGATCCGAGTGTTTTCGGCTGTTTCGCTAAGTTCTCTTCACTTTTAGGACGACCAACATCTGCTGGCTGTGCGCTTTACGTTCCACCACATTGCGAAACACTACAACACGCTGCTCGTCGGCACGTCGCCAGAGCTGGAGATGAGTCTCTACACCGTGTGCTTCGTGCTCAGCGCTGGGCAACCGTGCGCGGTGGAGCTGGGCGCCACGAGGTTCAACATCATCACACATGTCTGGGATTGGCGAGGTAAGAAGATGATCGCCTCCGCATATCCGTCCATCGACTGAAGACAACCTCAGTCGATTCGCATCAGTTTTTCTTCTCGATTTTTAGGTAGCATATAATTCGTACCTGGTTCAGTACCTTCTGCTAGAGTTTAAATATTTGCCCTCCACTATTATGTCGATCGTTTACATAAGACCCCAGATTGATCTGTTATTCGACTATTTATTTAAGCTATTAGTCCGTATTTGTTATCAATGCCCAGTGTTTGCTCGACATTAAAGTCTTATCAACACGAGAGCCGGCTTCGCCAATCGATTCAATCAATTAACAATGTGTCTGTCCATATTCTCTATCTCTGGCACAAACACAACACAACAGATACGTGTCTATGTTTACATGTGTTTCTCTGCTATCTGCCAAGGGCTTTTGGAGATTTCGTTGTTCCGGAGATTTGTCATTGACAACTTATACATGCATTTAGCAACAATTGCCACTTCAATTTGACAGCCTTTGAGCAGGAATGTTTCGGATCTTGTCGAAGGGGTGGAATCAAGGAGTGCGGAGTGAAGAGGGCAGGTTCCCATTGTGAAGATAGCCCTCGAGAGGGAATTAACGTTCCATTGACGTTGGGTTCTCGGATCAAACCGACCCTTGACCGGACTTCACGAGTCCTCTTCTGTCCCCTTGGCCACTCCTTGCTAACTAAATCCTAGTTTTGTGTTTGAAATTTGGTAAATCGATTTTATTATGGAAAAATGTTACACTTAAATCTAGGTCTGAGTAAAATGTACAATCGAGTAGAATTCATAAAGGCGTTTGCGAAAAGTTAGTGATGAAAACCCTCAGCTGCTGTCCTCGCTCTCGTTCTTCGTTGTTGCTGCTGTTGTTGTATTGTTGTTGCCACTCGGTATCCGGCGTATCGCCGTCTGGGCGGGCGAGGAGACGCTCGTCTCGGACACCGAGTCGAAGTCCTCCGCGTCCCCCAGCACGGTGCTGCTGTCGGAGTCGCACGACCGCATCAGGCTCGCGCTGCTGATGCTGAACTCCAGCTCGAAGGGGTCGATCAGCGCGAACGCCTCATCGTCCCCCGCCTCCGACCCGAAGCTCCCCAGCACGAGGCTACTTCTTGGCTGCGGCCGCGGCTGGCTGTTGTGGCAGAGCGGATTTGCCGGCGCCGACGGGCCCAGCTCCTGGCCCCACAGCGCCGCCGCCCGCTCGCGGTTGAGGGCGGCCCTCAGCTGCTGCGCGGCCAGCCGGGAGCGCGGCGACTCCGCCGGCCCCCACCGCGGCCGGTGCGAGCGGCTGCGGCCTGGAGTCGCCGCCGTCTGCGCCTGGGGCTGGGGCGGCGGGATCGGAGTACTGGTAGCCGCCGGCCGACTGCTCGTAGTCGCCGGCGGCCGCGCCGTAGCCGTCGTACTGCTCGGCGTCGCCGCTGCCGGGCTCGTACGGCTGCTGCTCGTAGTTGGCGTCGTAGGCGCCGGCCTCGTACTGCTGCTGGTCGTAGTCCGCGTAGGCGCTGTAGTCGGTGTTGTAGTCGCCGGCGGCGGCGGCGGCGGCCAGGCCGGGGTCGCCGTAGTCCTTGTCGAGGTCGTAGGAAGACTTGGGCTCGTCGCCTCCATCGTTGGGCCCCACTGGGTCAGCGGCGAGCGGCTGTTGCTGAAGCTGCTTCTCGCCCGCTCCCAGCTGGTCCTTGAGGTTCTCGTCGTCGTCGGCGCCGATGCCGGTGTATTCGTAGCCGCCGAGGGGCTTGTAGTCGCTGGAGGCGGCGGTGGTGGGCGTGGCTGGGAGTGGGTCGTACTTGGACTTGTTGAAGTCGTAGTCGGCTGTGGGGGCTGCTGGCGGGGCGGTGGTGCTGGCGGGGGGAGGCGACTCGGGCGCAGCGGACTTGCCGAGGATGGACTCGTAGCTGTAGGGGGACGGCTTGTAGTCGTCGGCAGGGGGATCGGCTGCACCAAACGAGGGCGGCTTGTAGTCGAGAGAGGCTGCGGGGGGGGGGGGGGAGGAAGGAAGAAATCATGGTTAGTTGGTGAACGACTCGAGTCGGAATTGTGTGTGTTAATGTTGTATAGAGAGGGAGAGTGAAGAGTGAAGGGAAGAGGTATCGAATGTAATCCTGTTTGTGTTCGTGTGTGTCCTGCACGAGTCCGCATCGACTGATGTTCGACGGTTACCTTTCACTGGGGGCAGGCTGTTGTAGGACGACGGGGTGCTGTCGATTTTACCAATGCGGTCGCTGCTCAGCACGCGATTGGTCAGATATTCTACATTCGATTGTAAAGATGATATTTCCGTTCTTTGTCGAATGGTTCACAGTTACCACAGAGGAAACACACACATGGATGTGCAATAGATGCGGAAAGGACAGAAAGAGAGAGAGAGAGAGAGAGGGAGAAAGAGAGAGAGAAAGAGACATTGGTTAGTAAGGTCTGACAGGGCCAGAGTCACCTTTTCTAGAGAGGGTGCGGGTCCGCTCGCGAAATGCTCTCCTCGATAGGACTCCGCGTCGCTGGCCGAGCTGCCGGCGCCCGACGAGATCAGGCTGGCAGCTCGCTCCAGCTCCAGGGACCGGCGACGGCGCTCGTCCAGGCGCCCGTTCAGCTCCTTGTAGCTGGCCCAGATCTGCTTGAGGCGCTCCATCAGCTTCTCGTTGGTCTCGCGCAGCTGCTGCCGCTCGCCGCTGGGGGTGGGTGAGGATCGGGGTTCAAACGAAGACGTGAAATCAAAGGACACAACGTTAAAACATATAAAAATCAATTCTCAAATCAAGGAATTACATTTTGAATTCGATGGAATAACATTTGAAAATCAATGAATACTCAAGTATAAATTGTAGAATACAAAATTAAAGGATACAAATGAAAGGTTACAAAACGAACGAATATAAATCGCGTAATTAGAGGACCCTTCAAGGAGCAGAGCATTTCCCGAGGGCTTCTAACTTAGGCCTAGGGTGGGAGTTGGGTTTGTGTTGTACTCTGTTGTTGTCGGTGTGGGGAGTGAGTCTACAGCGCCGTCGCCCCTTCCAGTTCCGCCGAGCGATCCGCGTCCTGCTCCTCCAGGTCCTCCACCTGCACGTCCTCCAGGTTCAGCTCCAGCTCCTTGGCATCGGCCGCCCCTCCCTCCTCGGCGCGCTCGTCCCCCTTCTTCGCCTGGCCGCGCTCCTTCGGCGGCTTCGGCACGAGGCGCACGTTCACGTCCACCTTCACCGGCGGCCTCTCGCGCCCGCGCAGACAACTCCTGGCCGGCCCGGGCTCTTGCGGCAAGCTTTCCTGCGACCGCCACCGGTCGCGGCGCAGCAGCTCCTCGAAGTAGGTCTGGGGCCGGATGGCCGGGTAGCAGCAGCCGTGCTTGTACTCGGAGGGTGCGGGGGGCGGGTCTCGGCGGAAAGCTTGCGAAGAGCTGGGGGTGGGGTCGCGGGGCGCGGGCGTCGGCTGCGCGTCCGGCCCGCGGCAGGGCTGGAGGCAGCTGCCGACGGCCTGGCTCAAAACTAGATGCTGTTGCAGCCAAGGCAACGGCTCCGTTTGGTCGCCGCCGGTTGGGGGGGCGTGGCCGTGGTGCTGCGTCGGCCGTGGGGGCGGAACGACGTCGGCTCTCGTCTCCACTCGGGTGCAGCTCGGGTTGGTCGCATGCTTTTTGCAGCAGTGGTTCTTGTACTCGCTAGGGTTGCATGCCCGACTAGGTTGGTGCGAATCTAGGGTGATTTCATGATAATGATGTTGCTGTTGATGTTGTTGTTGCTGTGGCTCGTGTGTGTGTGGCCCAGGTCTGTACAGTGTGGTGATGGTCTTGGCCCTTGTTGTGGTTGTTGTTGCCGTGTGTCTGTGGCGCGGCGTCGTCAGGACCCTCGGACTCAGCCGGGTCCTCGTCAGCGCCGTGGCCAGGAGCGGGGTCGAGGCCGACAGAAACCGCTGCCTGCCGTGCGGCCTGCCCTCCCACCGCCCTCCGGCGCAACAACAACACCTGTGCTCTGCTAAGCTACAACTACAAAGCCGACTACAGCGCGGCCCCTGGCGACAGACGCCGCCCGACTTCTGACCACCGCCGGCGTGGCTCGTGTTGGCGGCCCCTCCGCCTGTTGAGGCCGTGGCCAACGCCTTCGACAGCGGCGGCATTTTGGCCAGCTCGCTCTGCAGCCGCTCGTTGCTCCTGGTGATGTTCAGCAGGACGTCGTCACGCCGAGAAGTGCACTCGCTTCCGCTTCCGGTTGGGGCCGCCGGGGCCGCTTCGGAGAATGGCGGCGGGGCCTCGTGCGGCGCCGTCGCCGTCGCCATCGCCGTTGCCTCGGCTGTGGGTGGGCGTTCTGTGGAGCGTGGTTGGGCGGTTTCGGAGTGGGCGGGTGAAGCAGCACAAAGAAACGGAGACAATGGACAGCGAGTTAATCCCGGGTTTGTTGGGTCGATGTGGTTGGGTTCGAGTGGTTGGGGTTGGTTTGGTTTGGCTTGACTCGAATTGGTTTGTGTTGTTGGGTCTGGGTGTGAGCGACACGACACGGTTCGGATGAGTGCGAGCGGTGGGTTCGACGGAGCCGGGCCCCCACCGAACGGCGTTTCAGGTAAACTCGGGGCGACATGTGACGAGTGTGCAACGGGACGGGGATGGAAGGGCGAGCGCTCATTCAAACTTTTCCCCGCTTTCCATCAACCCAAGTCGCCGCCCTTCCAGCCCCGTCGAGAGCTGTGCGGAAGTCGAGGGGAATTACTTATGCTTGAGCGTGGTGTCCTCGAGTTTGTTGGTCAACATTTTGCATTCGTTCGTTAGTTTATCCATGAGTTGCTTCTGGCTTTGTATCATTTCTTCGAGTTCGTTAACGGTTTCGGCTGCAAAAGACACAGCATTAGAAGTGGCTAAATATCGAACAGAAAGCTTCAAGAGATCGTGCGTGCGAATTCGCGAATTAATTTTATCTCATTAAATATGTTTACTTTCAAATCTAGTTACAAGCTCTACGAACTCATGGATAAACTATTGACTGCGTTTGGTTTTCTCTTAATTTTGTCACTTCGAGATCTCTTAGAATAACGATTGTTTTTGTTTTGTCGATTTTAGATTGATTCATTTCAAATTTGCACACATACACGACATATTCACATGTTCGGACATCAATAGCTTACCCAGAGTTTAGCTGAGACGAGTGAGAATGAGTGAGAATGAGTGCGAGTGAGTGAGTGAGTGAGTGAGTGAGTGAGTGAGTGAGTGAGTGAGTGAGTGACTGACTGATTGAGTGAGTGAGGAAGTGAAGTAAGTGTCTTTGCATGCATTTATAGTGGATCTAAATTTATAGTGGAAACTAAACATTTAAAGTCAAACTAATTGAGTGCAAGCTACATAGATCAAAAAGTGCTTTTGATTATTTGTGTTGCCTACCGATGATCTTTCGTTTTTCATCATCGAAACCTCATAGTCAAAGATAAAAAAGAATTATTTTCGAGAGTGATAAAATAATTTTTCATCATACATAAAAAAAATTAATATTGTTTGCGACGAGTAAAATTCCAGTCCGCGGTCAAACATCATTAGAAATTAAAAACTTGTTTCTTATGTTCGCAAACAAGGAAAAAATCATTAATTTTGTTCGAGAAAATAAAATACTTCTCGCAAATTAAATAACATTTCTGCGCGAACAAGAACAAAATATTACCGAAAAAAAATATTTTTCGAAAACAAAATTTTTTTTTTTATACTCGAAAACATTTTTTTTTCTTCGCGAGAAGTATATTGTCCAGAACAGATTGTTCAATTGTTTTTGTGGCGATGGAGGACTATAAGTGAAATTGTTTTTAACGGAACAGATATTTATAGTATAAGATATCTAAGTATTTTCTTGGATGAAAAATATTACTGAAAAATTAAAACGAAACTTTTTCGGACCCCTTTGTCCTATAGTGCGTGCGAAAGTAGTGTAAAGTGACGAATCTACGTGCCGGACGCAAAGTCAAAAGCCGTGGGCCGTGGCCACTCACCATGCTTGTCCTGCATCTCGGAAATGCGCTTGTCCAGGTCCTTCTTCGTCGGGCGGATCTCGTTCTTCAGCTCCCCGTACGCGAGCTGCAAAGAAGCCGCATTAGACTCAGACTCAACCTGGAGCACACTCGGCGCAGTCACCTCCTTCTCCAGGCTGGAGATCTCGTCGTTCAGCCGCAGGACCTCGCGCTTCGAGTGCAGCAGGTCGGCGTCGCCGCGGTCGAGGCGCTGCCGCAGCGAGTTGATCTCCGCGTTCAGGCGCGCCGCCTCCGTGCGGGCCTCGCGCGCCGACCGGTCCAGCTGCAGCCGCAGCGCGGTGACCTCCTGCTCCAGCGACTGCTTCTCGGCGCTCGCCTGGGCCATGTCCGCCAGGAAGGCGCTGCGGTTCGCCTTCAGCTCGGCCTTGAGCTCCTCCAGCTGGGCGCCGCGCTGCGCCAGGTCGCGCTTCAGGTCGGCCTCGTGCCGCTTCTGGCGCTCCAGGTCGAGCTGCAGCTTGGCCACCTGCTCCCACTGGCTGCTCAGGTCGCCGCCCAGCTGGTCCACCTGGTTGTTGTAGCGCCGCTCGGCGTTCGCGCGCTCGTCGGCCACGCGGCGCGCCATCTCGTGCTGCAGCTCGCGCACGCGCTCGTGCTGCCGGTCGAGCTCCTCGCGCAGGTGCCGCACCTCCAGCTCCGCCTGCGAGCGCTCCACCTGCACCAGCTCGTGCAGGTAGCGCTTCGAGGCGCCGCCGCCGAACGCCTTGGCCTCGTCCAGGGCCCGCTGCAGCTGGCGCACGCCCTCCTCCAGCGCCGCCTTGTCCCTCTGCAGGCGCTCGATCTGCTGGCGGTGCGCCTCGCAGTCGACGGCGCCCCCCGCAACAAGCGCCACCGGGTCCGCGGCGGCCGCCTTGCGCTGGAGCTCCTCGTTCTCGGCCCGCAGGCGCCGCAGGTCGATCTGGGCCTGCACCAGCTCGGCCTCCAGCTCGCTGATGCGCGCCTCGTACACGATGCTGGGCGCGTTGGCCAACGGGTCCTTCCGCCGGCCTCCTGCCCGGGGCGCGGCGGGCTTCTTCGCGGCGCACTCGTCGCTGTCCGAGGAGGGACTCGTGGCCGCCTGCGGGCCGGCGAGCTCGGAGCGCGCGTGCTCCGTGAGCTGCTCGTTCTCGCTGATCACCTCCTTGACCTTGCCGAGCAGCTGCGAGAGCTCGTTGCGGCAGAACTTGGACTCCTTCTCGAGCTGCTCGATGTAGTCCTCCTGCCTCTCGATGAAGCTGAAGATCTCGACGGGCGCCTGGACGCTGTCGGCGGGCAGCGCGGGCCTCGAGGGCACCATGTAGTCGAGGGGCGCCCGGGGGGCGACGGAGGCGGCGGCGAGGTTCTCCTTGGAGGAGGCGAAGGGCGGCTTCTGGCGGACGGAGCGGCCGCCCTTGTAGCCGGGCGACAAGTACTTGGAGATGTCGGCGAACACGGGCCGCTCGATGACCTGCGGAAGAAGGGCGAGGTGAGGCGGGGAGGAGCGACTTCTGGGGCGGACACTCACCGACATGTTGTCCGAGAAGTTGTCGGCGGACTCGTTGTCGTTGTAGCCGCGCTGCAGGAAGGCGCTGCTGCCCTTGGGCGCCGCGTACGAGTCGGCCAGCATCAGCTTGAGGCGGCCCACGGCCTCGTTGTAGGCGTAGTTGGTGTAGTCCATGGTCTTGCTCTTCTTGGTGGCGCCCTGGCGCGCGGACTTCATGGAGACGGTTCTGCAAGAGACACACACACTGAGACGGACGGATATCTACATGTCCAGCGCATGGCTAGACACGAGGACAACGAGGAAGGAAACCGAACCGCGGCGACTTCGCGCGGAGAAACTCTTCGGACAACTGGAGGAAAAGTCGAAGGAACTCCTCGCACAACTGGGGGAAATGTTTCCGCTGTTGTTGTGCTCGCTCGGTCGCCCTGGCAACCCTGCCAGGTAGACACCGATCGGAGGGGGCGCGAGGCCGGACGCGCTCCGCTGCACAGCGAGTGCGAGCCTCGAGCCTGGCCAACCCACCCTCGTTCCCGGCCCAAGCGAGGCGTCTGCCGGCCATTGGCCGAGCGCCGGGCGGACTCGCGCCCCCTCCAGACCTCCTAATAAGTAGAATTGGGATGATCCTTGCCTCGACCTGGTCCGCTTGCCGCGGCCGCCCGCACTCGCACTGCACACACTCTCCCTGTCCGTGTCCGGGACTCCGGCGTGGCTGCGCCGCAGGTTCTCCGCGGTCAGACGAGGCCCGGGCGACTCCCGGAGGACGCGTCGATCCTTCGGCTGCGAACGCTCTGTGCTCAGGGTACTCAGAGGACACGAGCGGCGCTGATCAGTTCTCATCGTTCACGCGCCAGGCCACTCGAAATCGCGCACTTCGGCCGCGGGCGGTGGGGACGAAACGGGTTGGGTTTCGTTCTCGAGGGCGGATCCGGGCTCAGCGCAAACTTCGTCGCCTCGAAAACTTTGCAACTCCGGCGGCGATCGCCTTATCTCGGCCGCACATGCGAGCCGAGGTCCTTTCGCTCGCTAATTGTTTTCACTCGGGGGCGTCGAACGCGGCTCGGGACGCGGCGGACGCGACTGGTCTGGCGTGAAAGGGCGCGGCGCTCGAACTGAGCCGCCAGGATCGGCCAGGAGGCTTTTATAGCCTCGCGCTGCGGGGCCGGGCCGTGATGGAGCGGACGAAGTTGCTCTTAATGTCTTCCGTACCATGCCGTGTGCCGCCGCCGTGGGAATTCCTCGGCGCAATTTCCATCGAGGCAATAAATTTCCACGGTCTGTCTGGGTCTGCCACAGAGGCGGCGAGGGGGCTCCGGTGGGGCGTCTGAGGGACCCCCCTTCGGCCGCCGACTCTGCACCGTTCGCCAGAATTCGGCTCGATGGCTCTGTTTGATCGATAGGCGCCTGATTGTCCTCCGACTTTTGTCATCGCGGCCGAGCTTCCGGGCGGGGAGGGGCGAGACGGAACGTGACGTGACGTGACGGAGCGCTTCAATATCGAACCGCTGGAGTCCCGTGGTCTATTTTTAGTGCGTGAGATAAGCGTGCAACAGACACAGAGCCGGAAGCAATCGCGTTCCGAGCGACCGAAACGAAACAACAGCCGTCGCAACAATTGCCAAGAACGAACGCCATAAAAACCCTCATTGGCTCCGAATTGAGGCCACCGGGGGAGGAGTTGTTGGGAAAGTTGTTCGCCTGGGGTCGGGGAGCGAAACGCTTGCATTTCGTTACCATTGACAGCCCGCGGAACCACGACGGAAGTTGGGGTGCTCGGAAGAGTCAACGAACGGGCTGCCGGGGTTGCGGAGCGGGCAGGGGTGGGCAATTGAGTTGAGTTCGCAACCCCGAAATGGATTCGCTGTTGAATTATTAAACGAGGAGCAAAATGCAATCGTCGTCCCGATGAGTTCCGGGGCTCCATCGAGAACTCTTCCAAGGTCTCCTCTGCGGTTTCGGCCGCATCCTTCCCGAGCGCTCGTTCTCCGGTTTCTCTCCTTGGCCTCCTCCTTCGTCAGCCTTCCCCCTCCCCCCTCCACCGGTCACTTTCTTCTTCTCCTCGTGGCTTCGCTGTCGCCCTTCGTCCGCATTACATTTCAGCTCCCCGGCCCAGCCGTCGTCCACGCACCCACCACATCCGTCCCTGGGAGCCTCGATCGCGTTCCCACCGGTCACCCGCCCGCTCCCGTCCCCCCTGCCCATCGGACGGACGCCAGCTCGAGCACGAGTCTGTCATAAAAATGTGAGTCGTTGCCGTCGTCTTCGTGGGCTCGATCGGCGATCGTGTGGCGTCCAGCGTCCAGCGCTACTCGTGAAAGGCCCTCAGGGCTCTCTCAGCAATTTTCTGTCGCTGCCGAGGTTGCTCTCGTTATTGTTTTGTTATTGTTGCTGCAGTGGTCGCTGCTGCTGCATTTGACATTCTCCGCATCGAAGCAACATTCCATCGGCTCCGACCAGCGCGAGCTTCGGGGGCCGAACGGACAGCAAGACGGACAGACAGACAGAGAGATGGACAGACGAACGAACGAACGGCCGGACAACGTCGACGACGACGACTGCGACTGCGACCATAACCATTCTTAAGTTTCAGCCCGGTTCGAGCCGTGGCGTCGAGTTCCATTCAAATGGGAACGACGAACCCGTTTGCGCCGCCCCCCGCCCGCGTCCCTCCGGCCCCTGCCCGTGCCTCACGCGCTCTCTTTATCTCGCTGCGGCGCTGCCTTCGATCGCCGCGTAATGCTGTAATAATACAGCAACAACACGGCTCGTTTTGAAAAGAAATTCCATCGCAAACAACGCGACCATCGGCGAAGAGCGACGAAGGGAGCGGCGGGGGGGGGGAGCGCGAGCGAGAGAGAGTGAGTCAAGTGGTTCGCTGTTCGGGTCGTGTCGGTCGGCGCGAATCGCATCGAGCGGCCGCAGCAGCAGCAGCGAGCGATCAATAGCACATCGATATCCGTGTGAGCGAGCGTGAGTGAGTGTGTGCAGCAGGTAGACTGTGGTGGTGTGTTGTTGTTGTCGACGACTACGGTGTACGTGTGTGTGTGTGCGTGTGGTGACCCGCAGACACGTCGTGGTGGTGCTGGTGGGTTTCGTAATGGCAGCGAAAGGAAGAGCGGTCCGAATGCAGAACTCAACCCACCACGATCGGTGCCTCTCGCTCACCCCAAACTCTCTCCTTCCCACAAAGGCAGAGAGAGTGATGGAATAATATTTGGAATTTGGAAATATATTTAGATAAATCGATTTACAATTACGCCTCAACTCGACCCAAAGTTCGAGATTCACTCCGCATCGAGTTCGTCGCCTCAGTCTTTCGTTTTCACGTCTCGACTTTCGCTCGATCGCTTGCAGCTGGCAACGCCGCAACTTCGCGGAGTTTCTCACCACGCAGTAGTCGGTCCACCACGCACACACACACACACTCACACACCGACGTCGACCGTCGTAGTGTGGCTGCAGAGGCTGGGCCGAGGCGGCCCGAAACAGTTTCGACTTACCTGCCGCCGTGAGCTGAAGACGTGTGCCGAACCTGCGCTCGAACGTGACGCGATCGGAGTGAAGTGAAGTGAGTTACACAAGCACAAGAATCACACAACAACAACAACATCGGCCACAAAGGCGACAGATACCAAAATATGATCACATGTAAAGTGAAGTTGTGGAATTACGAAAACGCATTTCTCTGTTAAATGAAAGAAAAGAAATAGTTTTAAATCGTCCTGTGTCGAGGACTGGGACTAGGAAGAAGAAGAAGAAGCCTGCAGCTACTGCATTCGCTACGCCGTCGCCGGGTCGCCAGGTCGCCAGGCCGAGGGACGGGTGGCGAATATTTTCGCCCGTAAAATCGATCGCGTTTTGTGGAATTTTCCAAAGCTGAGCTCTTTTGAAGAGTTTCGTCCGATTCCTCCGCCTCCGTGGTGCGAACAAGTTTGGCCGGGAGTCGAAATGTGTAGTAAAATTCGGAGGAGGATGCGGGGCAGGCTGGGGAAAGTCGCGGGGACGGGGATCCAGTGGGGAGACGTCGAGGAAATAGTTGTCAAAGAGCTGCGGAGATGCAGCTGGGCGGAGGGCGTGCACGAGACCAATCCGAGCGACGGCAGGGATCGCGAGGAGCAGCCGTGCGGATGCATAAAAGTTGTCACATTAAAATCACACCTTGGAAACTCCGCGGTCGTCACCGTCGTCGTCTGCAACAACAATACCAACACCAACAACAATACCAGCACCAACAACATCATGCAGTCGAAAGTCATCACAACAACAACATCATGCAGTCGACAGTCATCACAACAACAAAGTCTTCTGTCTTCAAATATGCAAATTATGAGCGAAAGGAATCGTTGTGAACAGATTATTGTTGTTGTTGTTGTTCGAAATAGAAGTGTGAAAGGCCCGATGCATCGGGAATCGAAAGCGCGAGCAGACAATTAACTGCGATGGCATGGGCGAAAGTTTGAGCGCAGCAACGAGAGCAGGAGGAAAAAAAAATGAAAACCAATTGCCAAAATTCGCCAAATTGTTTGAAATTGTTCAACGATCCCAATTGAAGAATATGGTCCATCATAACTTCGTGTCCATCAGTAGATTTTTCCTACTCAATTTCGAAGGGAGTTCGCTGCCTAAATCTTTCGTTTTCGATCCGCTTTTTATTGAAATGACAAACGGATTTCGCTTGAATGCGATTTCTTGTGGCAGACACAATATTTCAAAGACACAAACATTTGAAAGACTTCGAACTCGGGCCCTCCTGCAGTCGAACGAAAAACTCAACCTCGCGTCGAGTTTGTTCTGCGGGATTTTCTCGTGTTTCGACTGTCAACTGGTCGTCGCAGCAACTTTTCAATTCTATTCAGCAGCAGCAGCAGCAGCCACAACAACTACAACAACAATAACAATAACAAAACCCACTCGGACACACTGCGTTTTCGCCTCAAACGGGCAGAAAACTTGTCGCCGCGTTTTGAACGGCGAGCCATTGCACGAGTGACGCAGCGACGGCAGCGACGGCGACATTTTTCTGCAGCGACAACAACAACATCAGAGTTAGCGACAACAACAACAACAACACGCGAGTCAGCGACACCAACACAAACGCAGCGAACACGCTTCAACAGCGAGCAGAGCGAAAGAATGTTGTTGCTGCTGCAGTCGATGCTGATGTCGTTGTTATTATTGTTGTTCATGATGTTAGTGTTATTGTTGTTGTTGGTTTTTGTTGTTGCTTTGTTGTTTTTGCTGCTATGTTGTTGCTTTGTTGTTGGTGTTGTTGTTGTTAATATTATTGTGCTGACATAGCTGTCAGCTTAAGCAGGCAGCCGCAGCGCACTCAGTTTATGGGCCAACAACAAAAGCAGCAACAGCAGCAACAAACGATGGCCGCAAAGCAGCAGCAGCAGCAAATGAAGAAGAAGAAGAAGCACTTATTGTTGCACTTTAAGGAAAACTTTGCGACAACAACTAAACGTTGCAACAACAACAACAACAACAACAATAAGAACAATAATAAACCAGAATCAGAACAACAACAACAACAGCAGCAGGAGACGAGGAGAAGAACAAAAAGTCGAAATTGTGCACGATTTGTTTTTATTTTCATTTTCCTGACCTGGTGCAGAGTTGCCAACTGCAGCGAACGAATGGTGTTGTTGTTGTTGTTGTGGAAATCGCGAGGAAGTCGCCGCATCCGTCGCATGAGAAAGTTCCCAGCGAGGGGAAAGGGGCGGGCCAAGGGGAGGGCGGGAAATGGAGAGGGAGCGAAAATGAAGAGAGAGAGAGCGGATCGCGTGGAGAAAGACGAAGTGGTCGAGAGCGAAGGCTGCGGCTGCGGAATGCGCCGCGCATGCGCTCAATCGCAGTCGACGTCGTGGAAACCTGTTGCATTCTCCCGTTCTCTCTCTCTCTCTCTCTCTCTGTGTGTGTTTTGTCCGTCTGCCTCGCCTGGGTCATCGGGCGGCCCGGGACGAGGCGGCCGGAGAAACCAGAGGAGTGGAAAACAATAGACGGAGAACCAACGGTCGGCCGCTCGAGTGCTGAAAGTGCGGAAATCGATGGCGCGAATCGGTGGAAATTAATTGAGTTTTCGTCGGCCTCTCTCCCGTCCTCGGCGCAGGCGCGACTGGGGCAGAAGAAGCCGCAGCTCACCAACACACGCGCGCGCCTAACGGACGGAATACTCATGAGAAAATCTTGCAGGGAACCCAGCACAGGAATGGTGAAATCGTGATAATTAAAAGTGCAGATCCGTCGAATGAGATCAATCAAAGATTGCAACAACGCGGTGGAGAAAAGGATCATCAATAATTCGTGCAGTGAGGAATATTAAAATTCGTATTCAAGTGATCAGAGCGTGGAAAGAGAAATTCAATCGAGATCGAGCACGAGAAAAGTTCGATCCACAAAGCGATAAAACAGCGAACCAAGAACACACCCGGATATATTTGGATTAGCCGCATTGGAACCTCGGGCCGAACTATGTAAAGAGAAGGTGAGAAGTGTTTTTTATTTCAATTTAGATTTATTTGGTGCTTAGATTTCATTGTCAACTCCGAGATCTGTTAAATCAATGCTCGTGCTCGCCTGCGACTTTCGCTTTCTGCGATATCTGAGGGAAGCAAATCGAAATCGACAACAACAACGACGTGCGGTAATTTGAAAATGTCAACAAAGGCAATGGGATTATTTCATAATTGCGTTCGAAGCACAAACCGCGAGCGACAGACAGACAGCCCACAACGACGAGCGACGACTGGTGGAACAACAATCGAGCACAACAATAGCAACAACTGACAACAATAGCAACAACTGACAACAACAACAACTGACAACAACAACGGGGGCAACTGTCAAACTTCTGACGTGAAGTAGAATTTTCGCGGCGGAACTTAAACGACCGCCCCGACGTCTCAAGACGCAGACTCGAGTCGAGTCGAGCCCTCGGCTGCACCCGGTTCGGGCCGTGGTTTTGTTGTTGGTGGATTGCACGCGAACCCATCGACTCGACGCATCGGCCGGCAGAGGGCGCTAAGTGCGGTTGACAGCGGCTGAAAGCGATGGCGGCGAACCCCAACCGCACACCAACACAAACACACACAGACACATAGACACACACAGATACCAACAACACCCACGAACACACTCACGCCGAACGGTAGCGAACGATTGTGGCGCCGTTCTAAGATTCTGTTGATATTTCTTGATTCGCGCCACTTGAGTTTGCATAAGCTCAATTGTTGTACTTGTTGTTACTTTTGTTGTTGTTGTTGTTCTTCACGTGTCATGTCAACGGTGCGGCCGCAATTTAACCATTCATCAGTCAACAACACCAGCAACAACACCAGCAACAACAATAAGCAACCACTCATTTTGGCTTTTAAACGCTTTTGCCTTAACTGATGACTTTTGACTTTTCGCTAAGTTGAAGCTATTGTTGTTGTTGTTGTTGTTATTCTAGTTGTAGTTGTTGTTATTCTTGTTGTTGCTGTTATTATTTGTTTCGGTTATGTTATTATAAATGCTGCTATTGTTGTTTTTGTTGTAGTTTCCACGCTGACGCCGCCGATTGCATTCCATCGACTGAAGGTGGGCGCCAGCGTGATTTTTCACAATTGTGTTGTTATTGTTGATTTTCCATTTGGCTGCTGGCCAACAACAACAACAACAACAACAACAACCATACACAATCTCATTTTAATGGGAATTTCCTTTTCCATTAATATGATTTTTGTAATATTTTACATGGATTTCAAAGCTAAATAAAGCATTCATTCAAATATGCATTAATTTTTCATGCAAGTCGTGGGTCGCACACGTCGTTATCTGCTTCTGCTGTCTATCTCTGATACTGATTGCTCGTCTGTCTGTCTATCGTTTGATATCAATCCATCGCACTAAAAAGTCTCTCAGGTCGAATCAGGACGAGTCATAGATCGATTTCCATTGAAACCACAAGAACGCAAGGACAGAAGAAACCAAATCGAAGTTTCTTTGGATTTAGCCGCCCCCCCCCCCCCACGCCCCAAAGTGAATTCGTGGCTTGTGTCTCTGTTGCCGGGAAACGAAGCTCAGTGAAAGTGGAAATATTTCGCCAAGAAGTCGTGTCGCGAGTCGCAAATAATCGAAACAATAGAAATCCGAACGAATTCACAAAAAAATCAAAAGGCACGAAATGACAACAGCAACAACAACAAATAACAACAACGCCAATTCGCCAAAAGCAAATTGTGTAACAACTGTACAACAACAACAGCAACAATCATTCGTCGTGTATACGGAAGCAAGGAAAATCCCATATGTTAACAATTTTCCACAACAACAACAACAACAGCTCAACTGCCTCAGCCGATTCGACGTCGGCTCGAATTGACTTTCGGCCAACTTGCGATACTTTTGCCATGGGCATTGTTGTTGTTATTGTTACATTTGAAGCCCACATGAGAAATGGAGCTCAGGAGCAGAAAATTTTCAGCCTGCACTGACACAAGCAGCAACAACAACAACAACGAGATGAAAAAGTAAAGCACTTGGATGACGAGGGCAACAAAAAAACTCTCCCAACGAACCATACAGGCTTGGAAAAATATTTTTACAAGCTTACTAACGTTAGCATAAAGTTTGGAAAACGCTTGCGACAACAGCTGTGAAAGGCTTACATGTAATTATCGAAGAAGCGAAAACGATCCCTTGGAAAAATATTCCTTGCTATAAGCTTTTTCCAATTGTCCAGTACGACAATTGGAAAAGATTTACTAAAGTAAACCTTTTCAAAGCCTTATTGTAGAACACTTACTCATTGTATTTTTCGCAATAGTTCCACAAATGAACTTGGAAATCTATTACCTAGAGAACAATTTGCGAGCTTGCTTGGAAATCAGTTATTATAAATTTTGGCCATTCGCAAGCTTACTCCGATCACTATTACAAAATGGTTTGTTGGGATGTCCGTCCTTCGAATGTCGTTCGCCCTGGACCCGACCGAACGCCCTGAAGCTGGCAACAAAAGCTTCGAGCTTCGAAAGTAAAACCTCTCCTGGAGCTTCCACTTTTTCCTCTGGTATTTGTTTTGTTCGGAGTTGAAATATTTTATTTTTCGTGGCTTCCTTAGTTGAAACATCGAAAGATATGCGCTTTGTTGGGGCGAAAAACCATCATAAATCATATTCGTCTGTGGAGCTTACAAAACGAAGCTTGTTTTGTCCCCCGCCCTCTGCGCCTTCTTCTTCTTCTGCGTGTGGGCCTCTTTTGGAAGTATGTAGATGTTGGCTCAAATTGATTTTTTCCACATTTTTACAAGTTTTCGAGTTTGGACGGCCGAACAGACTTTTGTTGTTGCCTCGTTTGCAATTTCTATTCAACATTATTGTTCTCTCTTTGGGGTTCGACTTTTTGTGAACGCTATTGTTGGTGTTTGGTCGATTTATTGCTCGTTATTGTTCCGAAAAATGTGTTCAAATATTTGCTCCAAAGCAACAGCTCCAGCGAGTTCACCTCTGAAAACTTGAGCAGGTTCCGTAGCCTGAAATCGATTGATGTCATGAGAAAAAATCGAATATTCCAAACAAGGAGCGGAGTTTATTGAGATCCGTTTTGGGCAAATCACAACATGCGACAACTACGAAGCAAATGCTCAGCTAACTCAGCACAACCTCGAGCACCAAAGCCAGCTCATGTTTCGTCAGGCGCCTTGAGTTTGGCTCTGATTTCAAAGGCCGACCGATCGCGATTGGTGCCTGCAGTCGACGATTGTGTTTTCTCTTGTGGACAATTTGAAAATTCAATACTGTTTGGAAAATTCAATACTGTTTGGAAAATTCAACACTGTTTCTCATGGGATGCCGAGTTTTCAATGGCTCAAGCCTCTAGAAATGGAAGAATGAAAATACTTGAAACCGAAACCGAAACCAGTCGGAACAGCCGAAACACTCCATCGATCACATCAATATGGCCAAACAGTGGTGGCCAATGCACATTTCGCTCCCCTCACAGTGGCGTCCCGCGAAATTGGTTCACTTCATGACTCAGCTCGGGCCAATCGCGGCTGGCCGAGAGCGAGCATTAACATGACTCCCAAGTGAAATTGCTGCAGCGAGACATTTCCTTTTAAAAGCCTTGCGCCCTCCCCCCAGCCGACCGAACTCAGACGCGGCGACAACGACGACTTCACTTCGATTTAATGCCGTCATCGGCACCGTCCGCCTGAGCCGCGCTACAGCGAGGGGACCAGAGAAGGGCAATCAAAATTTTTGTGACATCAAACACGACGTCCGCTCCCCACGGGCCTAATTGCGGCGACATTCGCGCGGAATGCAAAGTGGAATGGATGACAAATGCGCCAGCCTGGCCGAGATATTGATTCGGGTCGGATCGGATCGGATCGGATCACTTCAAGGGAACCTCACTCCGTCTCTTCGGCGCATTTCTTCCAACTGGCGAAAAGGCGAAACGAGACATCCTTCGCCCTCGGGCCTCGCTGGGAACCCGCGATCGATGCGATGCGGGAGCCGCCGGTTTTAATTGTCCGGGGCATCGACGGAATGCCCCGCTTCGGGGAAGGGGCGTGGCCGCCGCCAAGTGAGCCGACAGGCAATGGGAGGTTCTGTCGCCGGCCTCAGAAGGCGCCGCGATTCAACCGGCAATTAGCCGCAATTGCCCCGAGCGGTGGCGGCCGGAAAAGTTCTCCTTCTTCGTCACTTCTCAAACAATTAAGCAACAACTTGAGTGCGGATGATGTCCCTTTTATTATTCTGGGTCCACGGGGACATTTGGGCCTAAATACACGGCTTGCAGACGCGCTCGCACTCCTCCTTGGTGTCGAAGCGGTTCTCGTTGCCGCAGCAGCCGCCGTAGTTGAAGACCAGGCACGCATCGCAGCTGGCGTCGTAGTAGAAGCTGCGTCTCAAGGCCTTGCACGAGCCCGAATCGGCCGGCAGCGAGCACACTGCAAGGAAAAGGACACAACATGAACTCGCCCTCTCTCCTCCCCTCCCCGCCCCGCCCCGTGCGAACTCACGCTTCGGCCGGCACTTGTCCCTCCTGCTGGGGTTCCGCGGGCAGCACCTCTGCTCGCACTCGGCCATGGTGTTGAAGTTGTTGTCGTTGCCGCCGCAGCCCGAGAAGCTGAAGCACTCGCAGGCGTCCGACCTGGGGTTGTAGGCGACGCGCACGAGGTCCTGGTCGCCGGTTCCGCTCCGGATGGGCAGGCGGCAGACGCGGTCTCGAGACGGCTTCGTCGCTGGTTTCTTCTTGGCACGTCGCTTGGGCGTCTTCTTCTTCTTCTTATCGGCGAAGTCTGCAAAGACACTTGGTTAGAGGACTGGCTCCCAACCCCCCGCTGCTGTCCTGCTCTTACAACTGCAGTCCGTCTCCTCGTACTTCGGGTGGCAGGCGTTGATGCACTCGGCCATGGTCATGAAGTTGTTGCCGTTGCCGCCGCAGCCCGAGTAGCGGAAGTAGATGCACGTGTCCAACTTGCTGCTGTAGCACACCCGGATGGCGTCGTCGTTCCCGTCGCCCCTGCGCTTGGGCAGGCTGCAGACGGCAGCGCGCACAGGGTCAGGACCGGGCTGGGCCTGGCAGAGCTCTGCAATGGTCCAGAGATTAACCTCGCCCTGGCTGCGGTACGAACCTACTTTTGTGGAACCAGAAGCATCCTGACGCCGCGCTCCAGAGGCTGGCGACCAAAACGAGGGCGAGCAGCGATTTACTGGCGGCGATCTGCATCTCTCACTTGTTTCGGCGGATCGGCGCCGTACTTTGTCGCCCTCCTGCCCGAGCCAGATCTTTTATAGTCGCCCGAGGTCTGGCTTCCGTCGCTGACCCGAGCTCTGAACTTGCAGTGAGCAAATGGCGTCTCCGAGCCAAGAACACCTGTGACCTTCACTTTTTAAATATTTACTCAATCACATATTATCTTTTATGAATGCTCTTTATTTACAAGAGAAAAATATAAAACGCTAAAGCTCCACCTTTCCCTGCCTCAATACATATACCTTGAGTGGTCATGGATCGAAATTCCTTCCAGAGGTATTCAGTGTTCAACCCACAGCTCAAACCCCGTGTCCAAGAACCATGAAACTCATTTTCAATAAATTTAACATATTTACAAAAATTCAATATTTCAATGCATTTTAAAATTTTTTACAAAAATTCAAAATTTTTACAAAAACTCAAAATTTTTACAAAAATTCAAAATTTTTAAAAAATTTAAATTTTATAAAAATTCAAATTTATACAAAAATTCCATATTTTTACAAAAATGATATCAAAATTTAAAATTTGCGCCAAAATTCAACATTTTAACTTATATTCCAAATTTTACAATAATTCCAAAAATTTTACAAAAATTCCTAAAATTTTACAAAAATTCCAAATTATTACAAAATTTTAAAATTTTTACAAAATTTCTATATTGTCAACCAAATTCAACATTGTAACCAATATTTATATTCTAAATTTTTAAAAAATTCAAATTTATACCAAAATCAAATTTTTACAAAAATTCAAAATTATACAAAAATTCCAAATTTTTACAAACATGCCATCAAAATTTAAAATTTTCAACAAAATTCAACATTTTAACCAATATTTATATTCCAAATTTTACAAAATTTTACAAAATTTCCAAAATTCCATATTTTTACAAAATTCGAAATTTTTACAAAAATTAAATTTATACAAAAATTCCAAATTTATACAAAAGTGCCATTCAAATTTAAAATTTTCACCAAAATTCAACATTTTAACCAATATTTATATTCCAAATTTTACAAAAATTTCAAAATTTCCATAATTCCATATTTTTACAAAAATTCGAAATTTTTACAAAAATTCAATATTGTCACCCAAATTCAATATATTCACCAATTCTATATTTTCAATGAATTCAACATTTTTACCAAAATCCAACATTTTCTCCAAAATTTAACATTTAGTCGATACTTCGTTTCTTTTTCCTAATGAATTTTTCCTTGAATGAAATAAATTGTAATATTATTCAAAATACGCTGTATATTTGGAGTAAAAATTCCTATTCGATGACGAAAACACAAAACAAGGAGTGTGAAATTAGGATATGAAAAAAAAGTATAATTTTATTGAATAGACATTAATTTCGGTACGGATTTGTCATATATTTCTCATTTTGTTTATTTATTTGTATTGTCTCATAGTGTTATTCTGGTGGTCTGTAGGTGCTCGGATTTTCATTCATCTGGCAAGCCTGTTCGCACTCCCGAAGATCGTCGAAGCGGTTGGCGTTGCCTCCACGGCCGGTGTACACGAATCGCAAGCACGAATTTCGCTCGGGGTCGTAGTAGAACATTTGGTGGCATTCCTGTCCATTGCCACCATCCACTGGCAAAGAGCACCCTGTATGGAAAACAGAAACAATGTCAGAAGACTCATCCGCTGTCTCTTGCGATTCAACTCACTGTCGACCTCGCATCCGCATTTTTTCATACACCGCATGCACTTCGCACACTTCGCACACATCTTGCACTTAGGTCCTCTCTTGCCAGGTTTTGCCTTCTTGATCCAGTTAGTCAACAGGTTGATGATGCAGGTGTGACTTTTCTCCTTGGGTTGGCAGGCGTGTTTACACTCCCTCATGGAATCGAAGTTGTTGCCGTTGCCGCCGCACCCTGTATAGTGGAAGTACTCGCACTTGTCTTTCTTGCAATTGTAGTACACCCGTTTCTGGTCTCCACATCCGTTTCCCCTGTCCATGGGCAGAAGACACACGGGATCTTGCCTAGGCTCAGGCTCAGGTTCAGAACCACAATCACAATCGGGCTCTGTAATAGATTCCAGATGTAGCCTGCGTCCAAACGGCCTGAGGATCGAACCTACCCCTGTCGCACTCTCGTGTTCCTGTCGCTGAACCCCAGACGCACGCGACTAACACGAAGACTAGGAATAATTTTCTGGTGGCGATCTTCATCTTTCTCTTGTCTCGCCTGACACGGCGGGTACTGCTGGACCTCCCTCCAGCGGCAGGTATTTTATAGTCGCCGCAGGTCTGGGTTTCGTTCCAGCGCCGTTTTGAGATTTGCATTGAGCAAATAGGCTGGAGTCTTCGTCCCAAAACACCTGTGACCTTGCACAATTTGCATAGTATTTATTTCGCATATTTTGGTAAAAATCCTTAATTTACAAAACGAAAACAAAACAAGTCTTATGTACCTTACATATGTGCTACAGTCATTTATATATAGTAGGCCGTACATATTTAAGAAGGTCCCGAAGTGACAATGATAATTACATTACCATGGGTCAGATGTGGGTACAGTGCACTCGGGATAACGTCAACGCTCCATTACGTTAAAACCAAACAACTCTATAATTTTATCTCCAAATTAAAGGGAGAATGCATATCAACAACAATGTATGTCTAGCACCCTTTGTGGAAAGCGAGACACTCTTAATATGATCCATACTTATTTAGTGAACCATGCAGAATAATGATATTTGTTATACATGCTCACGATCTGACGGACACTCCCATATCCCATTCCGTCTATTAGTCTTAAGACCCCCTGTAGTACTTTCCATTCATAGGGGAGAAATTTGAGTATCCAAAACTCGTGCCAACAATAAAATAAATCAACCGAAAGAACCCGCCTCCTTCGCGTATAACCTTCATATTAGTATAAACATTGTGGCTAATATGAATGTTTGGTATAATTAGATTTGCGGTTTCCTCGTGGCCAACTCTATAGGGCAAACATGGCTAGTCTCACGTATTATAGTGGGGGATGGAAATAAATTCAATTCGAAATTAATCTATTTGATGAAATATACACAACAAAAACATTTACATTGAATACACTTCGCTTGGAAGGATTATTTTTTATTATGATGTTAGTTCTACAATATTTATTTAGTGGCTCATAAGGGTGAACAAGTAAGTTGAATTATGGCGCGGCATCCGTCTTGCAGAGCTGTTCGCATGCCTCGATTGAGCTGAAGCGGTTTCCATTGCCCCCGGTACCCAGGAACACAAAGGAGATGCACTTATTTTGCGCAGCGTCGTAGTAGTAGCTGGGATTGTATTCACTTCCACTGCCGGAATCTTTTGGCAGCAAGCACCCTGTGTGGAGGATAGAAGCAACATTAGACCAGTCGCCCACTGCCCCCTTTCGACTCACTCTCGTCCTTGCACTCGCCGCCGCTGCTCGGGTTCTTCGGGTGGCACCTCTGCTCGCACTCGGCCATGGTCATGAAGTTGTTGCCGTTGCCGCCGCACCCCGAGAAGCGCAGACACTCGCACGAGTCCGTGGCGCAGTCGTAGTAGACGCGGGCGAGGCTCTCGCTGCCGTTTCCTGCCGCCTTGGGCAGCCGACAGACGGGGTCTGGCGTTGGCGGCGGCGGCGTCGGCGGCGGCTCGGTGGGCCTCCTGTTATGCTTGTGGTTGAACTCGGCGAGGTAGTGCGCCAGCTTGGCCACGGGGCAACGCCGCTCCTTTCCCTCGGGGTGGCAGGCCTCCACGCACTCGCCCATCGAGTTGAAGTTGTTGCCGTTGCCGCCGGACCCTTTGTAGACGAAGGGCACGCACTGGTCCTTCCTGCGGTTGTAGTGGAACCGCTGCAGTTCCTCGCAGCCGCTGCCCTTGCGCAGGGGCAGGCTGCAGACGGGGTCGCGCTCGGGCTCGGACTCTGCAACGGAGGCCAGAATTAGCTTGCACACGCGAGACCCACGGGCCGAACCTACTGTCGGAGAAGAAACCTGCGGACACAGAAGCGCCGAGACTCGCGACCATCGCGAGGAGCAGGAACAACTCGCTGGCGACGACCTTCATCGCTGCTTCTAGTTTGCGGATTCTTGCACTGTGCGGGCCCCTTCCCGAGGAGGGCCTTTTATAGGCGCTCGGAGTCTGGTGCGCGTCGCCTGAGCCTGAGTTTGCACAGAGCAAATAGGCCGGAGTCTCGGAGCCCAGAACATCTGTGATCGCTGCGACCATCTGCGATGGTTTTCGTGTGGTGCGCTGCATATGAATATTCGCTGCTCTCGAATATTTCGAAAAGCAAATAGCGAAAACAAATGGCAACGCCAGCCTGCTGGGTTCAAGGGTCCAGCGATTGCGGCTGCTCCCACACTCTTGGAGTAGTCGATGGAGATAACGACGGCAAAAAACAACAGTAACGAGGACTGAGTGTGGAATGCGTTGTGGGCCCGGGTCGGCTGGTAACCCTAGACCTCGAATTACCTTGAAAGTAACCCAATTCTGAGCGCAACTGTTCGCCAATATCTCAGCCGTTGTTGTTGCGTTGGTTGTTGTCGTCACC
>JAFDUT010000124.1:0-58725 GCA_017309665.1 Coelopa frigida | reverse complement strand
TTCGAAAATTTTGCGGTCGTTACGAATTATCGTCCTTTTTGCGAAATAACGCGTATTAACGGAGATATGAAAGATTTAAGATTTACTTAAACATTGGCCTAAATTGTAAATTTTCAAAAATTTAACGGTCGTTACGAATTATCGTCTCTTTTGCGAAATAACGCGTATTAACGGAGGATTTAAAATTACATAAAGATTGCCTCAGTATTGAAATTTCGAAAATTTCCTCATCACCAGATATAGTACAGATATGGATACAGGAGTATTCGTCTGAAATAATTAAGATTGAATTTTTGAAAATTTAAACAAAATACAAAATATACTTACCCGAGGAAATATCGCTGGTAGACATGTTTTTCAAGACGATTTCTAAGAATAATATTTAATTAATATTGAAATTAAATCCATGTATGAACTCTCGTGGCACACAGTATTGCGAATAAATTCAAATGGATAATACCTTGAGGCAAAAATAAGAAAATAAGCAAACGACGGGTTTTCAAAAATATCATGGCATGCCTTGAGAAGATGTTGCTAGTAAAACAGGGGAAATTTATATTGCGACAACCCAGTATAACAGATTTCTAGAAGAGAGAAAAATATAATTTAGAGAGGAGAAATTGAAAAATAAACCCAAACCCAAAGCTTTTTAAAGGGAAGGAAATAGACAAACATACATCTTTGTAAGATGATGTTAGAAAGAGAAAAACTCATAAGCGTTTCAAACCTTCTGAAAAATGGAAAATAATTTTCATATTAGAACGGGCAGAGGCCGATAAAATGGTATCAATCCAATTAGAAAATTAAATATAATTTATTTAAAACAATAAAGTGATATAAATAATTTTTTCAAAAACAACATAAACCAGAAGACTGGATAAAAAGGAAGAAAACTTGAAGATCATTGCCAGAAACCACATTTTCAACAGACGACTAGAAGGATATTTTTACCAGGTTAGTAAATCTACAAATATTTATGTATTTATTAATAAACTCCAAGAATGATGAACCCCGTGCAGATAAAATTACTTTCGAATGAATACATTTCTTTAAAATTATATATATCTAATTAAAAAATAAATTTAAATTTATTTGCTTAGGGCTTATTAAATAGAATAACATGGGTATTTTTTTCCAAGAATAATAATGATAAATAATAGTTAGAGTTTAGCAGCAGGTTTAAGGACAGTAGTTGAATACTGAGCACAGCATGGGGCACAGCATTTATTTATTTTTATCTTTTTTCAGTTCTTAGTTGTCTTTAATTTAATTTGATATTTCATCAGCGACTAAAACGAAAACTTAAACGCCTCTCAAGACGTTTTAAGATTTCCATGAAAACTTGACATAATTATGAAATTTTCGAAAATTTGAAGGTCGTTACGAATTATCGTCCTTTTCGCGAAATAACGCGTATTAACGGAGATATGAAGGATTTAAGATTTACATAAAAAATTGCCTCAATATTGAAATTTTCGAAAATTTAGCGGTCGTTTCGAATTATCGTCCTTTTCGCGAAATAACGCGTATTAACGGAGATATATAAAGGATTTAAGACTTACATGAAAAATTGCCTCAATATTGAAATTTTCGAAAATTCAGAGGTCGTTACGAGTTATCGTCATTTTTGCGAAATAACGCATATTAACGGATATATGAAGGTTTTAAGATTTACATAAAAAATTGCCTGAATTATAAAATTTTCGAAAATTTAGCGGTCGTTACGAATAATTGTCTTTTTGCGAAATAACGAGTATTAACGACGATATGAAGGATTTAAGATTTACATAAAAGATTGCCTGAATTATAAAATTTTCGAAAATTTAGCGGTCGGTACGAATTATCGTCCTTTTTGCGAAATAACGCGTATTAACGGAGATATGAAAATTTTCAAAAATTTAGCGGTCGTTACGAATTATCGTCTTTTTTGCGAAATAACGCGTATTAACGGAGGATTTAAGATTTACATAAAAGGTTGCCTCAAAAGATTACGGTTACGAATTATCGTCCTTTTTGCGAAATAACGCGTATTAACGGAGATATGAAAATTTTCAAAAATTTGGCGGTCGTTACGAATAATTGTCTTTTTGCGAAATAACGAGTATTAACGACGATATGAAGGATTTAAGATTTACATAAAAGATTGCCTGAATTATAAAATTTTCGAAAATTTAGCGGTCGGTACGAATTATCGTCCTTTTTGCGAAATAACGCGTATTAACGGAGATATGAAAATTTTCAAAAATTTAGCGGTCGTTACGAATTATCGTCTTTTTTGCGAAATAACGCGTATTAACGTAGGATTTAAGATTTACATAAAAGGTTGCCTCAAAAGATTACGGTTACGAATTATCGTCCTTTTTGCGAAATAACGCGTATTAACGGAGATATGAAAATTTTCAAAAATTTAGCGGTCGTTACGAATTATCGTCTTTTTTGCGAAATAACGCGTATTAACGGAGGATTTAAGATTTACATAAAAGGTTGCCTCAAAAGATTACGGTTACGAATTATCGTCCTTTTTGCGAAATAACGCGTATTAACGGAGATATGAAAATTTTCAAAAATTTGGCGGTCGTTACGAATAATTGTCTTTTTGCGAAATAACGAGTATTAACGACGATATGAAGGATTTAAGATTTACATAAAAGATTGCCTGAATTATAAAATTTTCGAAAATTTAGCGGTCGGTACGAATTATCGTCCTTTTTGCGAAATAACGCGTATTAACGGAGATATGAAAATTTTCGAAAATTTAGCGGTCGGTACGAATTATCGTCCTTTTTGCGAAATAACGCGTATTAACGGAGATATGAAAATTTTCAAAAATTTAGCGGTCGTTACGAATTATCGTCTTTTTTGCGAAATAACGCGTATTAACGGAGGATTTCAGATTTACATAAAAGATTGCCTCAATATTGAAATTTTCGAAAATTCAGAGGTCGTTACGAATTATCGTTTTTTTTGCGAAATAACGCGTATTAACGGCGATATGAAGGATTTAAGATTTACACAAAAAGGATTGCCTAAATTACAAAAATTAAAATTTACATAAAAGATTGCCTCAGTATTGAAATTTTCGAAAATTTCCTCATCACCAGATATAGTACAGATATGGATACAGGAGTATTCGTCTGAAAATAATTAAGATTGGAATTTTTGAAAATTTAAACAAAATACAAATATACTTACCCGAGGAAATATCGCTGGTAGACATGTTTTCAAGACGATTTCTAAGAATAATATTTAATTAATATTGAAATTAAAATCCATGTATGAACTCTCGTGGCACACAGTATTGCGAATAAATTCAAATGGATAATACCTTGAGGCAAAAATAAGAAAATAAGCAAACGACGGGTTTTCAAAAATATCATGGAATGCCTTGAGAAGATGTTGCTAGTAAAACAGGGGAAATTTATATTGCGACACCCAGTATAACAGATTTCTAAAAGAGAGAAAAATATAATTTAGAGAGGAGAAATTGAAAAATAAACCCAAACCCAAAGCTTTTTAAAGGGAAGGAAATAGACAAACATACATCTTTGTAAGATGATGTTAGAAAGAGAAAAACTCATAAGCGTTTCAAACCTTCTGAAAAATGGAAAATAATTTTCATATTAGAACGGGCAGAGGCCGATAAAATGGTATCAATCCAATTAGAAAATTTAAATATAATTTATTTAAAACAATAAAGTGATATAAATAATTTTTTCAAAAACAACATAAACCAGAAGACTGGATAAAAAGGAAGAAAACTTGAAGATCATTGCCAGAAACCACATTTTCAACAGACGACTAGAAGGATATTTTTACCAGGTTAGTAAATCTACAAATATTTATGTATTTATTAATAAACTCCAAGAATGATGAACCCCGTGCAGATAAAATTACTTTCGAATGAATACATTTCTTTAAAATTATATATATCTAATTAAAAAATAAATTTAAATTTATTTGCTTAAGGCTTATTAAATAGAATAACATGGGTATTTTTTTCCAAGAATAATAATGATAAATAATAGTTAGAGTTTAGCGGCAGGTTTAAGGACAGTAGTTGAATACTGAGAACAACACTCGCAATATGGGGCACAGCATTTATTTATTTTTATCTTTTTTCAGTTCTTAGTTGTCTTTAATTTAATTTGATATTTCATCAGCGACTAAAACGAAAACTTAAACGCCTCTCAAGACGTTTTAAGATTTCCATGAAAACTTGACATAATTATGAAATTTTCGAAAATTTGAAGGTCGTTACGAATAATCGTCTTTTTGCGAAATAACGCGTATTAACGACGATATGAAGGATTTAAGATTTACATAAAAGATTGCCTGAATTATAAAATTTTCGAAAATTTAGCGGTCGGTACGAATTATCGTCCTTTTTGCGAAATAACGCGTATTAACGGAGATATGAAAGATTTAAGATTTACTTAAAAAATTGCCTGAATTATAAAATTTTCGAAAATTTAGCGGTCGTTACGAATTATCGTCTTTTTTGCGAAATAACGCGTATTAACGACGATATGAAGGATTTAAGATTTACATAAAGAAAGATTGCCTGAATTATAAAATTTTCGAAAATTTAGCGGTCGTTACGAATTATTGTCCTCTTTAGAAATAACGCGTATTAACGGAGATATGAAATTTTAAGATTTACTTCAAAAATTGTCTGAATTATAAAATTTTCAAAAATTTAGCGGTCGTTACGAATTATCGTCTTTTTTGCGAAATAACGCGTATTAACGGAGGATTTAAGATTTACATAAAAGGTTGCCTCAAAAGATTACGGTTACGAATTATCGTTTTTTTTTTGCGAAATAACGCGTATTACCGGCGATATGAAGGATTTAAGATTTACACAAAAAAGGATTGCCTGAATTATAAAATTTTCGAAAATTTTGCGGTCGTTACGAATTATCGTCCTTTTTGCGAAATAACGCGTATTAACGGAGATATGAAAGATTTAAGATTTACTTAAAACATTGCCTAAATTGTAAAATTTTCAAAAATTTAACGGTCGTTACGAATTATCGTCTCTTTTGCGAAATAACGCGTATTAACGGAGGATTTAAAATTTACATAAAAGATTGCCTCAGTATTGAAATTTTCGAAAATTTCCTCATCACCAGATATAGTACAGATATGGATACAGGAGTATTCGTCTGAAAATAATTAAGATTGGAATTTTTGAAAATTTAAACAAAATACAAATATACTTACCCGAGGAAATATCGCTGGTAGACATGTTTTCAAGACGATTTCTAAGAATAATATTTAATTAATATTGAAATTAAAATCCATGTATGAACTCTCGTGGCACACAGTATTGCGAATAAATTCAAATGGATAATACCTTGAGGCAAAAATAAGCAAACGACGGGTTTTCAAAAATATCATGGCATGCCTTGAGAAGATGTTGCTAGTAAAACAGGGGAAATTTATATTGCGACACCCAGTATAACAGATTTCTAGAAGAGAGAAAAATATAATTTAGAGAGGAGAAATTGAAAAATAAACCCAAACCCAAAGCTTTTTAAAGGGAAGGAAATAGACAAACATACATCTTTGTAAGATGATGTTAGAAAGAGAAAAACTCATAAGCGTTTCAAACCTTCTGAAAAATGGAAAATAATTTTCATATTAGAACGGGCAGAGGCCGATAAAATGGTATCAATCCAATTAGAAAATTTAAATATAATTTATTTAAAACAATAAAGTGATATAAATAATTTTTTCAAAAACAACATAAACCAGAAGACTGGATAAAAAGGAAGAAAACTTGAAGATCATTGCCAGAAACCACATTTTCAACAGACGACTAGAAGGATATTTTTACCAGGTTAGTAAATCTACAAATATTTATGTATTTATTAATAAACTCCAAGAATGATGAACCCCGTGCAGATAAAATTACTTTCGAATGAATACATTTCTTTAAAATTATATATATCTAATTAAAAAATAAATTTAAATTTATTTGCTTAAGGCTTATTAAATAGAATAACATGGGTATTTTTTTCCAAGAATAATAATGATAAATAATAGTTAGAGTTTAGCGGCAGGTTTAAGGACAGTAGTTGAATACTGAGAACAACACTCGCAATATGGGGCACAGCATTTATTTATTTTTATCTTTTTTCAGTTCTTAGTTGTCTTTAATTTAATTTGATATTTCATCAGCGACTAAAACGAAAACTTAAACGCCTCTCAAGACGTTTTAAGATTTCCATGAAAACTTGACATAATTATGAAATTTTCGAAAATTTGAAGGTCGTTACGAATTATCGTCCTTTTCGCGAAATAACGCGTATTAACGTAGATATGAAGGATTTAAGATTTACATAAAAAATTGCCTCAATATTGAAATTTTCGAAAATTTAGCGGTCGTTTCGAATTATCGTCCTTTTCGCGAAATAACGCGTATTAACGGAGATATATAAAGGATTTAAGACTTACATGAAAAATTGCCTCAATATTGAAATTTTCGAAAATTCAGAGGTCGTTACGAGTTATCGTCATTTTTGCGAAATAACGCATATTAACGGATATATGAAGGTTTTAAGATTTACATAAAAAATTGCCTGAATTATAAAATTTTCGAAAATTTAGCGGTCGTTACGAATAATTGTCTTTTTGCGAAATAACGAGTATTAACGACGATATGAAGGATTTAAGATTTACATAAAAGATTGCCTGAATTATAAAATTTTCGAAAATTTAGCGGTCGGTACGAATTATCGTCCTTTTTGCGAAATAACGCGTATTAACGGAGATGTGAAAATTTTCAAAAATTTAGCGGTCGTTACGAATTATCGTCTTTTTTGCGAAATAACGCGTATTAACGGAGGATTTAAGATTTACATAAAAGGTTGCCTCAAAAGATTACGGTTACGAATTATCGTCCTTTTTGCGAAATAACGCGTATTAACGGAGATATGAAAAATTTGGCGGTCGTTACGAATAATTGTCTTTTTGCGAAATAACGAGTATTAACGACGATATGAAGGATTTAAGATTTACATAAAAGATTGCCTGAATTATAAAATTTTCGAAAATTTAGCGGTCGGTACGAATTATCGTCCTTTTTGCGAAATAACGCGTATTAACGGAGATATGAAAATTTTCAAAAATTTAGCGGTCGTTACGAATTATCGTCTTTTTTGCGAAATAACGCGTATTAACGGAGGATTTCAGATTTACATAAAAGATTGCCTCAATATTGAAATTTTCGAAAATTCAGAGGTCGTTACGAATTATCGTTTTTTTTGCGAAATAACGCGTATTAACGGCGATATGAAGGATTTAAGATTTACACAAAAAGGATTGCCTAAATTACAAAAATTAAAATTTACATAAAAGATTGCCTCAGTATTGAAATTTTCGAAAATTTCCTCATCACCAGATATAGTACAGATATGGATACAGGAGTATTCGTCTGAAAATAATTAAGATTGGAATTTTTGAAAATTTAAACAAAATACAAATATACTTACCCGAGGAAATATCGCTGGTAGACATGTTTTCAAGACGATTTCTAAGAATAATATTTAATTAATATTGAAATTAAAATCCATGTATGAACTCTCGTGGCACACAGTATTGCGAATAAATTCAAATGGATAATACCTTGAGGCTAAAATAAGAAAATAAGCAAACGACGGGTTTTCAAAAATATCATGGAATGCCTTGAGAAGATGTTGCTAGTAAAACAGGGGAAATTTATATTGCGACACCCAGTATAACAGATTTCTAAAAGAGAGAAAAATATAATTTAGAGAGGAGAAATTGAAAAATAAACCCAAACCCAAAGCTTTTTAAAGGGAAGGAAATAGACAAACATACATCTTTGTAAGATGATGTTAGAAAGAGAAAAACTCATAAGCGTTTCAAACCTTCTGAAAAATGGAAAATAATTTTCATATTAGAACGGGCAGAGGCCGATAAAATGGTATCAATCCAATTAGAAAATTTAAATATAATTTATTTAAAACAATAAAGTGATATAAATAATTTTTTCAAAAACAACATAAACCAGAAGACTGGATAAAAAGGAAGAAAACTTGAAGATCATTGCCAGAAACCACATTTTCAACAGACGACTAGAAGGATATTTTTACCAGGTTAGTAAATCTACAAATATTTATGTATTTATTAATAAACTCCAAGAATGATGAACCCCGTGCAGATAAAATTACTTTCGAATGAATACATTTCTTTAAAATTATATATATCTAATTAAAAAATAAATTTAAATTTATTTGCTTAAGGCTTATTAAATAGAATAACATGGGTATTTTTTTCCAAGAATAATAATGATAAATAATAGTTAGAGTTTAGCGGCAGGTTTAAGGACAGTAGTTGAATACTGAGAACAACACTCGCAATATGGGGCACAGCATTTATTTATTTTTATCTTTTTTCAGTTCTTAGTTGTCTTTAATTTAATTTGATATTTCATCAGCGACTAAAACGAAAACTTAAACGCCTCTCAAGACGTTTTAAGATTTCCATGAAAACTTGACATAATTATGAAATTTTCGAAAATTTGAAGGTCGTTACGAATAATCGTCTTTTTGCGAAATAACGCGTATTAACGACGATATGAAGGATTTAAGATTTACATAAAAGATTGCCTGAATTATAAAATTTTCGAAAATTTAGCGGTCGGTACGAATTATCGTCCTTTTTGCGAAATAACGCGTATTAACGGAGATATGAAAGATTTAAGATTTACTTAAAAAATTGCCTGAATTATAAAATTTTCGAAAATTTAGCGGTCGTTACGAATTATCGTCTTTTTTGCGAAATAACGCGTATTAACGACGATATGAAGGATTTAAGATTTACATAAAGAAAGATTGCCTGAATTATAAAATTTTCGAAAATTTAGCGGTCGTTACGAATTATCGTCCTCTTTAGAAATAACGCGTATTAACGGAGATATGAAAGATTTAAGATTTACTTCAAAAATTGCCTGAATTATAAAATTTTCAAAAATTTAGCGGTCGTTACGAATTATCGTCTTTTTTGCGAAATAACGCGTATCAACGGAGGATTTCAGATTTACATAAAAGATTGCCTCATTATTGAAATTTTCGAAAATTCAGGGGTCGTTACGAATTATCGTTTTTTTTGCGAAATAACGCGTATTAACGGCGATATGAAGGATTTAAGATTTACACAAAAAAGGATTGCCTGAATTATAAAATTTTCGAAATTTTTGCGGTCGTTACGAATTATCGTCCTTTTTGCGAAATAACGCGTATTAACGGAGATATGAAAGATTTAAGATTTACTTAAAACATTGTCTAAATTGTAAAATTTTCAAAAATTTAACGGTCGTTACGAATTATCGTCTCTTTTGCGAAATAACGCGTATTAACGGAGGATTTAAAATTTACATAAAAGATTGCCTCAGTATTGAAATTTTCGAAAATTTCCTCATCACCAGATATAGTACAGATATGGATACAGGAGTATTCGTCTGAAAATAATTAAGATTGGAATTTTTGAAAATTTAAACAAAATACAAATATACTTACCCGAGGAAATATCGCTGGTAGACATGTTTTCAAGACGATTTCTAAGAATAATATTTAATTAATATTGAAATTAAAATCCATGTATGAACTCTCGTGGCACACAGTATTGCGAATAAATTCAAATGGATAATACCTTGAGGCAAAAATAAGCAAACGACGGGTTTTCAAAAATATCATGGCATGCCTTGAGAAGATGTTGCTAGTAAAACAGGGGAAATTTATATTGCGACACCCAGTATAACAGATTTCTAGAAGAGAGAAAAATATAATTTAGAGAGGAGAAATTGAAAAATAAACCCAAACCCAAAGCTTTTTAAAGGGAAGGAAATAGACAAACATACATCTTTGTAAGATGATGTTAGAAAGAGAAAAACTCATAAGCGTTTCAAACCTTCTGAAAAATGGAAAATAATTTTCATATTAGAACGGGCAGAGGCCGATAAAATGGTATCAATCCAATTAGAAAATTTAAATATAATTTATTTAAAACAATAAAGTGATATAAATAATTTTTTCAAAAACAACATAAACCAGAAGACTGGATAAAAAGGAAGAAAACTTGAAGATCATTGCCAGAAACCACATTTTCAACAGACGACTAGAAGGATATTTTTACCAGGTTAGTAAATCTACAAATATTTATGTATTTATTAATAAACTCCAAGAATGATGAACCCCGTGCAGATAAATTACTTTCGAATGAATACATTTCTTTAAAATTATATATATCTAATTAAAAAATAAATTTAAATTTATTTGCTTAAGGCTTATTAAATAGAATAACATGGGTATTTTTTTCCAAGAATAATAATGATAAATAATAGTTAGAGTTTAGCGGCAGGTTTAAGGACAGTAGTTGAATACTGAGAACAACACTCGCAATATGGGGCACAGCATTTATTATTTTTATCTTTTTTCAGTTCTTAGTTGTCTTTAATTTAATTTGATATTTCATCAGCGACTAAAACGAAAACTTAAACGCCTCTCAAGACGTTTTAAGATTTCATGAAAACTTGACATAATTATGAAATTTTCGAAAATTTGAAGGTCGTTACGAATAATCGTCTTTTTGCGAAATAACGCGTATTAACGACGATATGAAGGATTTAAGATTTACATAAAGAAAGATTGCCTGAATTATAAAATTTTCGAAAATTTAGCGGTCGTTACGAATTATCGTCCTCTTTAGAAATAACGCGTATTAACGGAGATATGAAATTTTAAGATTTACTTCAAAAATTGTCTGAATTATAAAATTTTCAAAAATTTAGCGGTCGTTACGAATTATCGTCTTTTTTTGCGAAATAACGCGTATTAACGGAGGATTTAAGATTTACATAAAAGGTTGCCTCAAAAGATTACGGTTACGAATTATCGTTTTTTTTTTTGCGAAATAACGCGTATTAACGGCGATATGAAGGATTTAAGATTTACACAAAAAAGGATTGCCTGAATTATAAAATTTTCGAAAATTTTGCGGTCGTTACGAATTATCGTCCTTTTTGCGAAATAACGCGTATTAACGGAGATATGAAAGATTTAAGATTTACTTAAAACATTGCCTAAATTGTAAAATTTTCAAAAATTTAACGGTCGTTACGAATTATCGTCTCTTTTGCGAAATAACGCGTATTAACGGAGGATTTAAAATTTACATAAAAGATTGCCTCAGTATTGAAATTTTCGAAAATTTCCTCATCACCAGATATAGTACAGATATGGATACAGGAGTATTCGTCTGAAAATAATTAAGATTGGAATTTTTGAAAATTTAAACAAAATACAAATATACTTACCCGAGGAAATATCGCTGGTAGACATGTTTTCAAGACGATTTCTAAGAATAATATTTAATTAATATTGAAATTAAAATCCATGTATGAACTCTCGTGGCACACAGTATTGCGAATAAATTCAAATGGATAATACCTTGAGGCAAAAATAAGCAAACGACGGGTTTTCAAAAATATCATGGCATGCCTTGAGAAGATGTTGCTAGTAAAACAGGGGAAATTTATATTGCGACACCCAGTATAACAGATTTCTAGAAGAGAGAAAAATATAATTTAGAGAGGAGAAATTGAAAAATAAACCCAAACCCAAAGCTTTTTAAAGGGAAGGAAATAGACAAACATACATCTTTGTAAGATGATGTTAGAAAGAGAAAAACTCATAAGCGTTTCAAACCTTCTGAAAAATGGAAAATAATTTTCATATTAGAACGGGCAGAGGCCGATAAAATGGTATCAATCCAATTAGAAAATTTAAATATAATTTATTTAAAACAATAAAGTGATATAAATAATTTTTTCAAAAACAACATAAACCAGAAGACTGGATAAAAAGGAAGAAAACTTGAAGATCATTGCCAGAAACCACATTTTCAACAGACGACTAGAAGGATATTTTTACCAGGTTAGTAAATCTACAAATATTTATGTATTTATTAATAAACTCCAAGAATGATGAACCCCGTGCAGATAAAATTACTTTCGAATGAATACATTTCTTTAAAATTATATATATCTAATTAAAAAATAAATTTAAATTTATTTGCTTAAGGCTTATTAAATAGAATAACATGGGTATTTTTTTCCAAGAATAATAATGATAAATAATAGTTAGAGTTTAGCAGCAGGTTTAAGGACAGTAGTTGAATACTGAGAACAACACTCGCAATATGGGGCACAGCATTTATTTATTTTTATCTTTTTTCAGTTCTTAGTTGTCTTTAATTTAATTTGATATTTCATCAGCGACTAAAACGAAAACTTAAACGCCTCTCAAGACGTTTTAAGATTTCCATGAAAACTTGACATAATTATGAAATTTTCGAAAATTTGAAGGTCGTTACGAATTATCGTCCTTTTCGCGAAATAACGCGTATTAACGGAGATATGAAGGATTTAAGATTTACATAAAAAATTGCCTCAATATTGAAATTTTCGAAAATTTAGCGGTCGTTACGAATTATCGTCCTTTTCGCGAAATAACGCGTATTAACGGAGATATATAAAGGATTAAGGACTTACATGAAAAATTGCCTCAATATTGAAATTTTCGAAAATTCAGAGGTCGTTACGAGTTATCGTCATTTTTGCGAAATAACGCATATTAACGGATATATGAAGGTTTTAAGATTTACATAAAAAATTGCCTGAATTATAAAATTTTCGAAAATTTAGCGGTCGTTACGAATAATTGTCTTTTTGCGAAATAACGAGTATTAACGACGATATGAAGGATTTAAGATTTACATAAAAGATTGCCTGAATTATAAAATTTCGAAAATTTAGCGGTCGGTACGAATTATCGTCCTTTTTGCGAAATAACGCGTATTAACGGAGATGTGAAAATTTTCAAAAATTTAGCGGTCGTTACGAATTATCGTCTTTTTTGCGAAATAACGCGTATTAACGGAGGATTTAAGATTTACATAAAAGGTTGCCTCAAAAGATTACGGTTACGAATTATCGTCCTTTTTGCGAAATAACGCGTATTAACGGAGATATGAAAAATTTGGCGGTCGTTACGAATAATTGTCTTTTTTGCGAAATAACGAGTATTAACGACGATATGAAGGATTTAAGATTTACATAAAAGATTGCCTGAATTATAAAATTTTCGAAAATTTAGCGGTCGGTACGAATTATCGTCCTTTTTGCGAAATAACGCGTATTAACGGAGATATGAAAATTTTCAAAAATTTAGCGGTCGTTACGAATTATCGTCTTTTTTGCGAAATAACGCGTATTAACGGAGGATTTCAGATTTACATAAAAGATTGCCTCAATATTGAAATTTTCGAAAATTCAGAGGTCGTTACGAATTATCGTTTTTTTTTGCGAAATAACGCGTATTAACGGCGATATGAAGGATTTAAGATTACACAAAAAGGATTGCCTAAATTACAAAAATTAAAATTTACATAAAAGATTGCCTCAGTATTGAAATTTTCGAAAATTTCCTCATCACCAGATATAGTACAGATATGGATACAGGAGTATTCGTCTGAAAATAATTAAGATTGGAATTTTTGAAAATTTAAACAAAATACAAATATACTTACCCGAGGAAATATCGCTGGTAGACATGTTTTCAAGACGATTTCTAAGAATAATATTTAATTAATATTGAAATTAAAATCCATGTATGAACTCTCGTGGCACACAGTATTGCGAATAAATTCAAATGATAATACCTTGAGGCTAAAATAAGAAAATAAGCAAACGACGGGTTTTCAAAAATATCATGGAATGCCTTGAGAAGATGTTGCTAGTAAAACAGGGGAAATTTATATTGCGACACCCAGTATAACAGATTTCTAAAAGAGAGAAAAATATAATTTAGAGAGGAGAAATTGAAAAATAAACCCAAACCCAAAGCTTTTTAAAGGGAAGGAAATAGACAAACATACATCTTTGTAAGATGATGTTAGAAAGAGAAAAACTCATAAGCGTTTCAAACCTTCTGAAAAATGGAAAATAATTTTCATATTAGAACGGGCAGAGGCCGATAAAATGGTATCAATCCAATTAGAAAATTTAAATATAATTTATTTAAAACAATAAAGTGATATAAATAATTTTTTCAAAAACAACATAAACCAGAAGACTGGATAAAAAGGAAGAAAACTTGAAGATCATTGCCAGAAACCACATTTTCAACAGACGACTAGAAGGATATTTTTACCAGGTTAGTAAATCTACAAATATTTATGTATTTATTAATAAACTCCAAGAATGATGAACCCCGTGCAGATAAAATTACTTTCGAATGAATACATTTCTTTAAAATTATATATATCTAATTAAAAAATAAATTTAAATTTATTTGCTTAAGGCTTATTAAATAGAATAACATGGGTATTTTTTTCCAAGAATAATAATGATAAATAATAGTTAGAGTTTAGCGGCAGGTTTAAGGACAGTAGTTGAATACTGAGAACAACACTCGCAATATGGGGCACAGCATTTATTTATTTTTATCTTTTTTCAGTTCTTAGTTGTCTTTAATTTAATTTGATATTTCATCAGCGACTAAAACGAAAACTTAAAACGCCTCTCAAGACGTTTTAAGATTTCCATGAAAACTTGACATAATTATGAAATTTTCGAAAATTTGAAGGTCGTTACGAATAATCGTCTTTTGCGAAATAACGCGTATTAACGACGATATGAAGGATTTAAGATTTACATAAAAGATTGCCTGAATTATAAAATTTTCGAAAATTTAGCGGTCGGTACGAATTATCGTCCTTTTTGCGAAATAACGCGTATTAACGGAGATATGAAAGATTTAAGATTTACTTAAAAAATTGCCTGAATTATAAAATTTTCGAAAATTTAGCGGTCGTTACGAATTATCGTCTTTTTTGCGAAATAACGCGTATTAACGACGATATGAAGGATTTAAGATTTACATAAAGAAAGATTGCCTGAATTATAAAATTTTCGAAAATTTAGCGGTCGTTACGAATTATCGTCCTCTTTAGAAATAACGCGTATTAACGGAGATATGAAAGATTTAAGATTTACTTCAAAAATTGCCTGAATTATAAAATTTTCAAAAATTTAGCGGTCGTTACGAATTATCGTCTTTTTTGCGAAATAACGCGTATCAACGGAGGATTTCAGATTTACATAAAAGATTGCCTCATTATTGAAATTTTCGAAAATTCAGGGGTCGTTACGAATTATCGTTTTTTTTGCGAAATAACGCGTATTAACGGCGATATGAAGGATTTAAGATTTACACAAAAAAGGATTGCCTGAATTATAAAATTTTCGAAATTTTTGCGGTCGTTACGAATTATCGTCCTTTTTGCGAAATAACGCGTATTAACGGAGATATGAAAGATTTAAGATTTACTTAAAACATTGTCTAAATTGTAAAATTTTCAAAAATTTAACGGTCGTTACGAATTATCGTCTCTTTTGCGAAATAACGCGTATTAACGGAGGATTTAAAATTTACATAAAAGATTGCCTCAGTATTGAAATTTTCGAAAATTTCCTCATCACCAGATATAGTACAGATATGGATACAGGAGTATTCGTCTGAAAATAATTAAGATTGGAATTTTTGAAAATTTAAACAAAATACAAATATACTTACCCGAGGAAATATCGCTGGTAGACATGTTTTCAAGACGATTTCTAAGAATAATATTTAATTAATATTGAAATTAAAATCCATGTATGAACTCTCGTGGCACACAGTATTGCGAATAAATTCAAATGGATAATACCTTGAGGCAAAAATAAGAAAATAAGCAAACGACGGGTTTTCAAAAATATCATGGCATGCCTTGAGAAGATGTTGCTAGTAAAACAGGGGAAATTTATATTGCGACACCCAGTATAACAGATTTCTAGAAGAGAGAAAAATATAATTTAGAGAGGAGAAATTGAAAAATAAACCCAAACCCAAAGCTTTTTAAAGGGAAGGAAATAGACAAACATACATCTTTGTAAGATGATGTTAGAAAGAGAAACACTCATAAGCGTTTCAAACCTTCTGAAAAATGGAAAATAATTTTCATATTAGAACGGGCAGAGGCCGATAAAATGGTATCAATCCAATTAGAAAATTTAAATATAATTTATTTAAAACAATAAAGTGATATAAATAATTTTTTCAAAAACAACATAAACCAGAAGACTGGATAAAAAGGAAGAAAACTTGAAGATCATTGCCAGAAACCACATTTTCAACAGACGACTAGAAGGATATTTTTACCAGGTTAGTAAATCTACAAATATTTATGTATTTATTAATAAACTCCAAGAATGATGAACCCCGTGCAGATCAAATTACTTTCGAATGAATACATTTCTTTAAAATTATATATATCTAATTAAAAAATAAATTTAAATTTATTTGCTTAAGGCTTATTAAATAGAATAACATGGGTATTTTTTTCCAAGAATAATAATGATAAATAATAGTTAGAGTTTAGCGGCAGGTTTAAGGACAGTAGTTGAATACTGAGAACAACACTCGCAATATGGGGCACAGCATTTATTATTTTTATCTTTTTTCAGTTCTTAGTTGTCTTTAATTTAATTTGATATTTCATCAGCGACTAAAACGAAAACTTAAACGCCTCTCAAGACGTTTTAAGATTTCCATGAAAACTTGACATAATTATGAAATTTTCGAAAATTTGAAGGTCGTTACGAATAATCGTCTTTTTGCGAAATAACGCGTATTAACGACGATATGAAGGATTTAAGATTTACATAAAAGATTGCCTGAATTATAAAATTTTCGAAAATTTAGCGGTCGGTACGAATTATCTTCCTCTTTAGAAATAACGCGTATTAACGGAGATATGAAAGATTTAAGATTTACTTCAAAAATTGCCTGAATTATAAAATTTTCAAAAATTTAGCGGTCGTTACGAATTATCGTCTTTTTTGCGAAATAACGCGTATCAACGGAGGATTTCAGATTTACATAAAAGATTGCCTCATTATTGAAATTTTCGAAAATTCAGGGGTCGTTACGAATTATCGTTTTTTTTGCGAAATAACGCGTATTAACGGCGATATGAAGGATTTAAAATTTACACAAAAAAGGATTGCCTGAATTATAAAATTTTCGAAAATTTTGCGGTCGTTACGAATTATCGTCCTTTTTGCGAAATAACGCGTATTAACGGAGATATGAAAGATTTAAGATTTACTTAAAACATTGCCTAAATTGTAAAATTTTCAAAAATTTAAAAAAAAAATTTATCGTCTCTTTTGCGAAATAACGCGTATTAACGGAGGATTTAAAATTTACATAAAAGATTGCCTCAGTATTGAAATTTTCGAAAATTTCCTCATCACCAGATATAGTACAGATATGGATACAGGAGTATTCGTCTGAAAATAATTAAGATTGGAATTTTTGAAAATTTAAACAAAATACAAATATACTTACCCGAGGAAATATCGCTGGTAGACATGTTTTCAAGACGATTTCTAAGAATAATATTTAATTAATATTGAAATTAAAATCCATGTATGAACTCTCGTGGCACACAGTATTGCGAATAAATTCAAATGGATAATACCTTGAGGCAAAAATAAGAAAATAAGCAAACGACTGGTTTTCAAAAATATCATGGCATGCCTTGAGAAGATGTTGCTAGTAAAACAGGGGAAATTTATATTGCGACACCCAGTATAACAGATTTCTAGAAGAGAGAAAAATATAATTTAGAGAGGAGAAATTGAAAAATAAACCCAAACCCAAAGCTTTTTAAAGGGAAGGAAATAGACAAACATGAATCTTTGTAAGATGATGTTAGAAAGAGAAACACTCATAAGCGTTTCAAACCTTCTGAAAAATGGAAAATAATTTTCATATTAGAACGGGCAGAGGCCGATAAAATGGTATCAAACCAATTAGAAAATTTAAATATAATTTATTTAAAACAATAAAGTGATATAAATAATTTTTTCAAAAACAACATAAACCAGAAGACTGGATAAAAAGGAAGAAAACTTGAAGATCATTGCCAGAAACCACATTTTCAACAGACGACTAGAAGGATATTTTTACCAGGTTAGTAAATCTACAAATATTTATGTATTTATTAATAAACTCCAAGAATGATGAACCCCGTGCAGATCAAATTACTTTCGAATGAATACATTTCTTTAAAATTATATATATCTAATTAAAAAATAAATTTAAATTTATTTGCTTAAGGCTTATTAAATAGAATAACATGGGTATTTTTTTCCAAGAATAATAATGATAAATAATAGTTAGAGTTTAGCGGCAGGTTTAAGGACAGTAGTTGAATACTGAGAACAACACTCGCAATATGGGGCACAGCATTTATTTATTTTTATCTTTTTTCAGTTCTTAGTTGTCTTTAATTTAATTTGATATTTCATCAGCGACTAAAACGAAAACTTAAACGCCTCTCAAGACGTTTTAAGATTTCCATGAAAACTTGACATAATTATGAAATTTTCGAAAATTTGAAGGTCGTTACGAATAATCGTCTTTTTGCGAAATAACGCGTATTAACGACGATATGAAGGATTTAAGATTTACATAAAAGATTGCCTGAATTATAAAATTTTCGAAAATTTAGCGGTCGGTACGAATTATCGTCCTTTTTGCGAAATAACGCGTATTAACGGAGATATGAAAGATTTAAGATTTACTTAAAAAATTGCCTGAATTATAAAATTTTCGAAAATTTAGCGGTCGTTACGAATTATCGTCTTTTTTGCGAAATAACGCGTATTAACGACGATATGAAGGATTTAAGATTTACATAAAGAAAGATTGCCTGAATTATAAAATTTTCGAAAATTTAGCGGTCGTTACGAATTATCGTCCTCTTTAGAAATAACGCGTATTAACGGAGATATGAAAGATTTAAGATTTACTTCAAAAATTGCCTGAATTATAAAATTTTCAAAAATTTAGCGGTCGTTACGAATTATCGTCTTTTTTGCGAAATAACGCGTTTCAACGGAGGATTTCAGATTTACATAAAAGATTGCCTCATTATTGAAATTTTCGAAAATTCAGGGGTCGTTACGAATTATCGTTTTTTTTGCGAAATAACGCGTATTAACGGCGATATGAAGGATTTAAGATTTACACAAAAAAGGATTGCCTGAATTATAAAATTTTCGAAAATTTTGCGGTCGTTACGAATTATCGTCCTTTTTGCGAAATAACGCGTATTAACGGAGATATGAAAGATTTAAGATTTACTTAAAACATTGCCTAAATTGTAAAATTTTCAAAAATTTAACGGTCGTTACGAATTATCGTCTCTTTTGCGAAATAACGCGTATTAACGGAGGATTTAAAATTTACATAAAAGATTGCCTCAGTATTGAAATTTTCGAAAATTTCCTCATCACCAGATATAGTACAGATATGGATACAGGAGTATTCGTCTGAAAATAATTAAGATTGGAATTTTTGAAAATTTAAACAAAATACAAATATACTTACCCGAGGAAATATCGCTGGTAGACATGTTTTCAAGACGATTTCTAAGAATAATATTTAATTAATATTGAAATTAAAATCCATGTATGAACTCTCGTGGCACACAGTATTGCGAATAAATTCAAATGGATAATACCTTGAGGCAAAAATAAGAAAATAAGCAAACGACGGGTTTTCAAAAATATCATGGCATGCCTTGAGAAGATGTTGCTAGTAAAACAGGGGAAATTTATATTGCGACACCCAGTATAACAGATTTCTAGAAGAGAGAAAAATATAATTTAGAGAGGAGAAATTGAAAAATAAACCCAAACCCAAAGCTTTTTAAAGGGAAGGAAATAGACAATCATGAATCTTTGTAAGATGATGTTAGAAAGAGAAACACTCATAAGCGTTTCAAACCTTCTGAAAAATGGAAAATAATTTTCATATTAGAACGGGCAGAGGCCGATAAAATGGTATCAATCCAATTAGAAAATTTAAATATAATTTATTTAAAACAATAAAGTGATATAAATAATTTTTTCAAAAACAACATAAACCAGAAGACTGGATAAAAAGGAAGAAAACTTGAAGATCATTGCCAGAAACCACATTTTCAACAGACGACTAGAAGGATATTTTTACCAGGTTAGTAAATCTACAAATATTTATGTATTTATTAATAAACTCCAAGAATGATGAACCCCGTGCAGATAAAATTACTTTCGAATGAATACATTTCTTTAAAATTATATATATCTAATTAAAAAATAAATTTAAATTTATTTGCTTAAGGCTTATTAAATAGAATAACATGGGTATTTTTTTCCAAGAATAATAATGATAAATAATAGTTAGAGTTTAGCGGCAGGTTTAAGGACAGTAGTTGAATACTGAGAACAACACTCGCAATATGGGGCACAGCATTTATTTATTTTTATCTTTTTTCAGTTCTTAGTTGTCTTTAATTTAATTTGATATTTCATCAGCGACTAAAACGAAAACTTAAACGCCTCTCAAGACGTTTTAAGATTTCCATGAAAACTTGACATAATTATGAAATTTTCGAAAATTTGAAGGTCGTTACGAATAATCGTCTTTTTGCGAAATAACGCGTATTAACGACGATATGAAGGATTTAAGATTTACATAAAAGATTGCCTGAATTATAAAATTTTCGAAAATTTAGCGGTCGGTACGAATTATCGTCCTTTTTGCGAAATAACGCGTATTAACGGAGATATGAAAGATTTAAGATTTACTTAAAAAATTGCCTGAATTATAAAATTTTCGAAAATTTAGCGGTCGTTACGAATTATCGTCTTTTTTGCGAAATAACGCGTATTAACGACGATATGAAGGATTTAAGATTTACATAAAGAAAGATTGCCTGAATTATAAAATTTTCGAAAATTTAGCGGTCGTTACGAATTATCGTCCTCTTTAGAAATAACGCGTATTAACGGAGATATGAAAGATTTAAGATTTACTTCAAAAATTGCCTGAATTATAAAATTTTCAAAAATTTAGCGGTCGTTACGAATTATCGTCTTTTTTGCGAAATAACGCGTATCAACGGAGGATTTCATATTTACATAAAAGATTGCCTCATTATTGAAATTTTCGAAAATTCAGGGGTCGTTACGAATTATCGTTTTTTTTGCGAAATAACGCGTATTAACGGCGATATGAAGGATTTAAGATTTACACAAAAAAGGATTGCCTGAATTATAAAATTTTCGAAAATTTTGCGGTCGTTACGAATTATCGTCCTTTTTGCGAAATAACGCGTATTAACGGAGATATGAAAGATTTAAGATTTACTTAAAACATTGCCTAAATTGTAAAATTTTCAAAAATTTAACGGTCGTTACGAATTATCGTCTCTTTTGCGAAATAACGCGTATTAACGGAGGATTTAAAATTTACATAAAAGATTGCCTCAGTATTGAAATTTTCGAAAATTTCCTCATCACCAGATATAGTACAGATATGGATACAGGAGTATTCGTCTGAAAATAATTAAGATTGGAATTTTTGAAAATTTAAACAAAATACAAATATACTTACCCGAGGAAATATCGCTGGTAGACATGTTTTCAAGACGATTTCTAAGAATAATATTTAATTAATATTGAAATTAAAATCCATGTATGAACTCTCGTGGCACACAGTATTGCGAATAAATTCAAATGGATAATACCTTGAGGCAAAAATAAGAAAATAAGCAAACGACGGGTTTTCAAAAATATCATGGCATGCCTTGAGAAGATGTTGCTAGTAAAACAGGGGAAATTTATATTGCGACACCCAGTATAACAGATTTCTAGAAGAGAGAAAAATATAATTTAGAGAGGAGAAATTGAAAAATAAACCCAAACCCAAAGCTTTTTAAAGGGAAGGAAATAGACAAACATACATCTTTGTAAGATGATGTTAGAAAGAGAAACACTCATAAGCGTTTCAAACCTTCTGAAAAATGGAAAATAATTTTCATATTAGAACGGGCAGAGGCCGATAAAATGGTATCAATCCAATTAGAAAATTTAAATATAATTTATTTAAAACAATAAAGTGATATAAATAATTTTTTCAAAAACAACATAAACCAGAAGACTGGATAAAAAGGAAGAAAACTTGAAGATCATTGCCAGAAACCACATTTTCAACAGACGACTAGAAGGATATTTTTACCAGGTTAGTAAATCTACAAATATTTATGTATTTATTAATAAACTCCAAGAATGATGAACCCCGTGCAGATAAAATTACTTTCGAATGAATACATTTCTTTAAAATTATATATATCTAATTAAAAAATAAATTTAAATTTATTTGCTTAAGGCTTATTAAATAGAATAACATGGGTATTTTTTTCCAAGAATAATAATGATAAATAATAGTTAGAGTTTAGCAGCAGGTTTAAGGACAGTAGTTGAATACTGAGAACAACACTCGCAATATGGGGCACAGCATCTTTTTTCAGTTCTTAGTTGTCTTTAATTTACTTTGATATTTCATCAGCGACTAAAACGAAAACTTAAACGCCTCTCAAGACGTTTTAAGATTTCCATGAAAACTTGACATAATTATGAAATTTTCGAAAATTTGAAGGTCGTTACGAATTATCGTCCTTTTCGCGAAATAACGCGTATTAACGGAGATATGAAGGATTTAAGATTTACATGAAAAATTGCCTCAATATTGAAATATTCGAAAATTTAGCGGTCGTTTCGAATTATCGTCCTTTTCGCGAAATAACGCGTATTAACGGAGGATTTAAAATTTACATAAAAGATTGCCTCAGTATTGAAATTTTCGAAAATTTCCTCATCACCAGATATAGTACAGATATGGATACAGGAGTATTCGTCTGAAAATAATTAAGATTGGAATTTTTGAAAATTTAAACAAAATACAAATATACTTACCCGAGGAAATATCGCTGGTAGACATGTTTTCAAGACGATTTCTAAGAATAATATTTAATTAATATTGAAATTAAAATCCATGTATGAACTCTCGTGGCACACAGTATTGCGAATAAATTCAAATGGATAATACCTTGAGGCAAAAATAAGAAAATAAGCAAACGACGGGTTTTCAAAAATATCATGGCATGCCTTGAGAAGATGTTGCTAGTAAAACAGGGGAAATTTATATTGCGACACCCAGTATAACAGATTTCTAGAAGAGAGAAAAATATAATTTAGAGAGGAGAAATTGAAAAATAAACCCAAACCCAAAGCTTTTTAAAGGGAAGGAAATAGACAAACATACATCTTTGTAAGATGATGTTAGAAAGAGAAAAACTCATAAGCGTTTCAAACCTTCTGAAAAATGGAAAATAATTTTCATATTAGAACGGGCAGAGGCCGATAAAATGGTATCAATCCAATTAGAAAATTTAAATATAATTTATTTAAAACAATGAAGTGATATAAATAATTTTTTCAAAAACAACATAAACCAGAAGACTGGATAAAAAGGAAGAAAACTTGAAGATCATTGCCAGAAACCACATTTTCAAGAGACGACTAGAAGGATATTTTTACCAGGTTAGTAAATCTACAAATATTTATGTATTTATTAATAAACTCCAAGAATGATGAACCCCGTGCAGATAAAATTACTTTCGAATGAATACATTTCTTTAAAATTATATATATCTAATTAAAAAATAAATTTAAATTTATTTGCTTAAGGCTTATTAAATAGAATAACATGGGTATTTTTTTCCAAGAATAATAATGATAAATAATAGTTAGAGTTTAGCGGCAGGTTTAAGGACAGTAGTTGAATACTGAGAACAACACTCGCAATATGGGGCACAGCATTTATTTATTTTTATCTTTTTTCAGTTCTTAGTTGTCTTTAATTTAATTTGATATTTCATCAGCGACTAAAACGAAAACTTAAACGCCTCTCAAGACGTTTTAAGATTTTCATGAAAACTTGACATAATTATGAAATTTTCGAAAATTTGAAGGTCGTTACGAATAATCGTCTTTTTGCGAAATAACGCGCATTAACGACGATATGCAGGATTTAAGATCTACATAAAAGATTGCCTGAATTATAAAATTTTCGAAAATTTAGCGGTCGGTACGAATTATCGTCCTTTTCGCAAAATAACGCGTATTAACGGAGATATGAAAGATTTAAGATTTACTTAAAAAATTGCCTGAATTATAAAATTTTCGAAAATTTAGCGGTCGTTACGAATTATCGTCTTTTTTGCGTATTAACGGAGGATTTAAGATTTACATAAAAGGTTGCCTGAAAAGATTACGGTTACGAATTATCGTCTTTTTTGCGAAATAACGCGTATCAACGGAGGGTTTCAGATTTACATAAAAGATTGCCTCAATATTGAAATTTTCGAAAATTCAGAAGTCGTTACGAATTATCGTTTTTTTTTGCGAAATAACACGTATTAACGGCGATATGAAGGATTTAAGATTTACACAAAAAAGGATTGCCTGAATTATAAAATTTTCGAAAATTTTGCGGTCGTTACGAATTATCGTCCTTTTTGCGAAATAACGCGTATTAACGGAGATATGAAAGATTTAAGATTTACTTAAAACATTGCCTAAATTGTAAAATTTTCAAAAATTTAACGGTCGTTACGAATTATCGTCTCTTTTGCGAAATAACGCGTATTAACGGAGATATATAAAGGATTTAAGACTTACATGAAAAATTGCCTCAATATTGAAATTTTCGAAAATTCAGAGGTCGTTACGAGTTATCGTCATTTTTGCGAAATAACGCATATTAACGGATATATGAAGGTTTTAAGATTTACATAAAAAATTGCCTCAATATTGAAATTTTCGAAAATTTAGCGGTCGTTTCGAATTATCGTCCTTTTCGCGAAATAACGCGTATTAACGGAGATATATAAAGGATTTAAGACTTACATGAAAAATTGCCTCAATATTGAAATTTTCGAAAATTCAGAGGTCGTTACGAGTTATCGTCATTTTTGCGAAATAACGCATATTAACGGATATATGAAGGTTTTAAGATTTACATAAAAAATTGCCTGAATTATAAAATTTTCGAAAATTTAGCGGTCGTTACGACTAATCGTCTTTGTGCGAAATAACGCGTATTAACGAAGATATGAAGGATTTAAGATTTACATAAAAGATTGCCTGAATTATAAAATTATCGAAAATTTAGCGGTCGGTACGAATTATCATCCTTTTTGCGAAATAACGCGTATTAACGGAGATATGAAAGAGTTAAGATTTACTTAAAAAATTGCCTGAATTATAAAATTTTCAAAAATTTAGCGGTCGTTACGAATTGCCGTCTTTTTTGCGAAATAACGCGTATTAACGGAGGATTTAAAATTTACATAAAAGATTGCCTCAGTATTGAAATTTTCGAAAATTTCCTCATCACCAGATATAGTACAGATATGGATACAGGAGTATTCGTCTGAAAATAATTAAGATTGGAATTTTTGAAAATTTAAACAAAATACAAATATACTTACCCGAGGAAATATCGCTGGTAGACATGTTTTTAAGACGATTTCTAAGAATAATATTTAATTAATATTGAAATTAAAATCCATGTATGAACTCTCAAGGCACACAGTATTGCGAATAAATTCAAATGGATAATACCTTGAGGCAAAAATAAGAAAATAAGCAAACGACGGGTTTTCAAAAATATCATGGCATGCCTTGAGAAGATGTTGCTAGTAAAACAGGGGAAATTTATATTGCGACACCCAGTATAACAGATTTCTAGAAGAGAGAAAAATATAATTTAGAGAGGAGAAATTGAAAAATAATCCCAAACCCAAAGCTTTTTAAAGGGAAGGAAATAGACAAACATACATCTTTGTAAGATGATGTTAGAAAGAGAAAAACTCATAAGCGTTTCAAACCTTCTGAAAAATGGAAAATAATTTTCATATTAGAACGGGCAGAGGCCGATTAAAATGGTATCAATCCAATTAGAAAATTTAAATATAATTTATTTAAAACAATAAAGTGATATAAATAATTTTTTCAAAAAACAACATAAACCAGAAGACTGGATAAAAAGGAAGAAAACTTGAAGATCATTGCCAGAAACCACATTTTCAACAGACGACTAGAAGGATATTTTTACCAGGTTAGTAAATCTACAAATATTTATGTATTTATTAATAAACTCCAAGAATGATGAACCCCGTGCAGATAAAATTACTTTCGAATGAATACATTTCTTTAAAATTATATATATCTAATTAAAAAATAAATTTAAATTTATTTGCTTAAGGCTTATTAAATAGAATAACATGGGTATTTTTTTCCAAGAATAATAATGATAAATAATAGTTAGAGTTTAGCAGCAGGTTTAAGGACAGTAGTTGAATACTGAGAACAACACTCGCAATATGGGGCACAGCATCTTTTTTCAGTTCTTAGTTGTCTTTAATTTAATTTGATATTTCATCAGCGACTAAAACGAAAACTTAAACGCCTCTCAAGACGTTTTAAGATTTCCATGAAAACTTGACATAATTATGAAATTTTCGAAAATTTGAAGGTCGTTACGAATTATCGTCCTTTTCGCGAAATAACGCGTATTAACGGAGATATGAAGGATTTAAGATTTACATAAAAAATTGCCTCAATATTGAAATTTTTGAAAATTTAGCGGTCGTTTCGAATTATCGTCCTTTTCGCGAAATAACGCGTATTAACGGATATATATAAAGGATTTAAGACTTACATGAAAAATTGCCTCAATATTGAAATTTTCGAAAATTCAGAGGTCGTTACGAGTTATCGTCATTTTTGCGAAATAACGCATATTAACGGATATATGAAGGTTTTAAGATTTACATAAAAAATTGCCTGAATTATAAAATTTTCGAAAATTTAGCGGTCGTTACGAATTATCGTCTTTTTTGCGAAATAACGCGTATTAACGGAGATATGAAAGATTTAAGATTTACTTAAAAAATTGCCTGAATTATAAAATTTTCGAAAATTTAGCGGTCGTTACGAATTATCGTCTTTTTTGCGAAATAACGCGTATTAACGACGATATGAAGGATTTAAGATTTACATAAAGAAAGATTGCCTGAATTATAAAATTTTCGAAAATTTAGCGGTCGTTTCGAATTATCGTCCTCTTTAGAAATAACGCGTATTAACGGAGATATGAAAGATTTAAGATTTACTTAAAAAATTGCCTGAATTATAAAATTTTCAAAAATTTAGCGGTCGTTACGAATTATCGTCCTTTTTGAGAATTAACGCGTATTAACGGAGATATGAAATTTTTAAGATTTACTTAAAAAATTGACTGAATTATAAAATTTTCAAAAATTTAGCGGTCGTTTCGAATTATCGTCCTCTTTAGAAATAACGCGTATTAACAAAGATATGAAAGATTTAAGATTTACTTAAAAAATTGCCTGAATTATAAAATTTTCAAAAATTTAGCGGTCGGTACGAATTATCGTCCTTTTTGCGAAATAACGCGTATTAACGGAGATATGAAAGATTTAAGATTTACTTAAAAAATTGCCTGAATTATAAAATTTTCGAAAATTTAGCGGTCGTTACGAATTTTCGTCCTCTTTAGAAATAACGCGTATTAACGGAGATATGAAAGATTTAAGATTTACTTCAAAAATTGCTTGAATTATAAAATTTTGAAAAATTTAGCGGTCGTTACGAATTATCGTCTTTTTTGCGAAATAACGCGTATTATCGACGATATGTAGGATTTAAGATTTACATAAAAGATTACCTCAAAAGATTACGGTTACGAATTATCGTCTTTTTTGCGAAATAACGCGTATCAACGGAGGATTTCAGATTTACATAAAAGATTGCCTCAATATTGAAATTTTCGAAAATTCAGAGGTCGTTACGAATTATCGTCTTTTTGCGAAATAACGCGTATTAACGACGATATGAAAGATTTAAGATTTACTTAAAAAATTGCCTGAATTATAAAATTTTCGAAAATTTAGCGGTCGTTACGAATTATCGTCCTCTTTAGAAATAACGCGTATTAACGGAGATATGAAGGATTTAAGATTTACATAAAAGGTTGCCTCAAAAGATTACGGTTACGAATTATCGTCTTTTTTGCGAAATAACGCGTATCAACGGAGGATTTCAGATTTACATAAAAGATTGCCTCAATATTGAAATTTTCGAAAATTCAGAGGTCGTTACGAATTATCGTCTTTTTGCGAAATAACGCGTATTAACGGCGATATGAAGGATTTAAGATTTACTTAACACATTGCCTGAATTGTAAAATTTTCAAAAATTTAACGGTCGTTACGAATTATCGTCTTTTTTGCGAAATAACGCGTATCAACGGAGGATTTCAGATTTACATAAAAGATTGCCTCAATATTGAAATTTTCGAAAATTCAGAGGTCGTTACGAATTATCGTCTTTTTGCGAAATAACGCGTATTAACGGCGATATGAAGGATTTAAGATTTACTTAACACATTGCCTGAATTGTAAAATTTTCAAAAATTTAGCGGTCGTTTCGAATTATCGTCCTTTTTGCGAAATAACGCGTATTAACGGAGATATGAAATTTTTAAGATTTACTTAAAAAATTGCCTGAATTATAAAATTTTCAAAAATTTAGCGGTCGTTACGAATTATCGTCTTTTTTGCGAAATAACGCGTATTAACGGCGATATGAAGGATTTAAGATTTACTTAACACATTGCCTGAATTGTAAAATTTTCAAAAATTTAACGGTCGTTACGAATTATCGTCTCTTTTGCGAAATAACGCGTATTAACGGAGGATTTAAAATTTACATAAAAGATTGCCTCAGTATTGAAATTTTCGAAAATTTCCTCATCACCAGATATAGTAGCCGCACAGGAGTATTCGTCTGAAAATAATTAAGATTGGAATTTTTGAAAATTTAAACAAAATACAAATATACTTACCCAAGTAAATATCGCTGGTAGACATGTTTTCAAGACGATTTCTAAGAATAATATTTAATTAATATTGAAATTAAAATCCATGTATGAACTCTCGTGGCAGACAGTATTGCGAATAAATTCAAATGGATAATACCTTGAGGCAAAAATAAGCAAACGACGGGTTTTCAAAAATATCATGGCATGCCTTGAGAAGATGTTGCTAGTAAAACAGGGGAAATTTATATTGCGACATCCAGTATAACAGATTTCTAGAAGAGAGAAGAATGTAATTTAGAGAGGAGAAATTGAAAAATAAACCCAAACCCAATGCTTTTTAAAGGGAAGGAAATAGACAAACATACATCTTTGTAAGATGATGTTAGAAAGAGAAAAACTCATAAGCGTTTCAAACCTTCTGAAAAATGGAAAATAATTTTCATATTAGAACGGGCAGAGGCCGATAAAATGGTATCAATCCAATTAGAAAATTTAAATATAATTTATTTAAAACAATAAAGTTATATAAATAATTTTTTCAAAAACAACATAAAACTGGATAAAAAGGAAGAAAACTTGAAGATCATTGCCAGAAACCACATTTTCAACAGACGACTAGAAGGATATTTTTACCAGGTTAGTAAATCTACAAATATTTATGTATTTATTAATAAACTCCAAGAATGATGAATGATAAAATTACTTTCGAATGAATACATTTCTTTAAAATTATATATATCTAATTAAAAAATAAATTTAAATGTATTTGCTTAAGGCTTATTAAATAGAATAACATGGGTATTTTTTTCCAAGAATAATAATGATAAATAATAGTTAGAGTTTAGCAGCAGGTTTAAGGACAGTAGTTGAATACTGAGAACAACACTCGCAATATGGGGCACAGCATTTATTTATTTTTATCTTTTTTCAGTTCTTAGTTGTCTTTAATTTAATTTGATATTTCATCAGCGACTAAAACGAAAACTTAAACGCCTCTCAAGACGTTTTAAGATTTCCATGAAAACTTGACATAATTATGAAATTTTCGAAAATTTGAAGGTCGTTACGAATTATCGTCCTTTTCGCGAAATAACGCGTATTAACGGAGATATGAAGGATTTAAGATTTACATAAAAAATTGCCTCAATATTGAAATTTTCGAAAATTCAGAGGTCGTTACGAGTTATCGTCATTTTTGCGAAATAACGCATATTAACGGATATATGAAGGTTTTAAGATTTACATAAAAGATTGCCTGATTTTCGAAAATTTAGCGGTCGTGACGAATCGTCTTTTTGCGAAATAACGCGTTACGAGTTATCGTCATTTTTGCGAAATAACGCATATTAACGGAGATATTAAGGTTTTAAGATTTACTTAAAACATTACCTGAATTATAAAATTTTCAAAATTTTAGCGGTCGTTACGAATTATCGTCTTTTTTGCGAAATAACTCGTATTAACGGAGGATTTAAGATTTACATAACAGATTGCCTCAATATTGAAATTTTCGAAATTTCAGAGGTCGTTACGAATTATAGTCCTTTTCGCGAAATAACGCGTATTAACGACGATATGAAGGATTTAAGATTTACATAAAAGATTGCCTGAATTATAAAATTTTCGAAAATTTAGCGGTCGGTACAAATTATCGTCCTTTTTGCGAAATAACGCGTTACGAGTTATCGTCATTTTTGCGAAATAACGCATATTAACGGATATATGAAGGTTTTAAGATTTACATAAAAGATTGCCTGATTTTCGAAAATTCAGAGGTCGTTACGAATTATCGTCCTTTTCGCGAAATAACGCGTATTAACGACGATATGAATGATTTAAGATTTACATAAAAGATTGCCTGAATTATAAAATTTTCGAAAATTTAGCGGTCGGTACAAATTATCGTCCTTTTTGCGAAATAACGCGTTACGAGTTAACGTCATTTTTGCGAAATAACGCATATTAACGGAGATATTAAGGTTTTAAGATTTACATAAAAGATTGACTGAATTATAAAATTTTCAAAAATTTAACGGTCGTTACGAATTATCGTCTCTTTTGCGAAATAACGCGTATTAACGGAGATATGAAAGATTTAAGATTTACTTAAAACATTACCTGAATTATAAAATTTTCAAAATTTTAGCGGTCGTTACGAATTATCGTCTTTTTTGCGAAATAACTCGTATTAACGGAGGATTTAAGATTTACATAACAGATTGCCTCAATATTGAAATTTTCGAAATTTCAGAGGTCGTTACGAATTGTAGTCCTTTTTGCGAAATAATGCGTATTAACGGAGATATTAAGGTTTTAAGATTTACATAAAAAATTACCTGAATTATAAAATTTTCGAAAATTCAGAGGTCGTTACGAATTATAGTCCTTTTTGCGAAATAACGCGTATTAACGGAGATATTAAGGTTTTAAGATTTACATAAAAAATTACCTGAATTATAAATAATAAATTATTTAAATTTTTTATTATTATTATTATTTTTATTATTTAAATTATATAAAATAAATTATAAAAATTCAGAGGTCTTTACGAATTATAGTCCTTTTTGCGAAATAACGCGTATTAACGGAGATATGAAGGTTTTAAGATTTACATTAAAAATTACCTGAATTATAATATTTTCAAAAATTTAGCGGTCGTTATGAATTATCGTCTTTTTTGCGAAATAACGCGTATTAACGGCGATATGAAGGATTTAAGATTTACACAAAAAAAGATTGCCTGAATTATAAAATTTTCAAAAATTTAGCGGTCGTTACGAATTATGGTCTTTTTTGCGAAATAACGCGTATTAACAGCGATATGAAGGATTTAAGATTTACTTAAAACATTGCCTGAATTGTAAAATTTTCAAAAATTTAACGGTCGTTACGAATTATCGTCTCTTTTGCGAAATAACGCGTATTAACGGAGGATTTAAGATTTACATAACAGATTGCCTCAATATTGAAATTTTCGAAAATTCAGAGGTCGTTACGAATTATAGTCCTTTTTGCGAAATAACGCGTATTAACGGCGATATGAAGGATTTAAGATTTACACAAAAAAAGATTGTCTGAATTATAAAATTTTCGAAAATTTAACAGTCGTTAGCAGGAGATATGAAAGATTTAAGATTTACTTAAAAAATTGCCTGAATTATAAAATTTTCGAAAATTTAGCGGTCGTTACGAATTATCGTCCTTTTTGCGAAATAACGCGTATTAACGGATATATGAAAGATTTAAGATTTAGTTCAAAAATTGCCTGAATTATAAAATTTGCAAAAATTTTGCGGTCGTTACGAATTATCGTCTTTTTTGCGAAATAACGCGTATTAAGGGAGGATTTAAGATTTACGTAAAAGGTTGTCTCAAAAGATTACGGTTACGAATTATCGTCTTTTTTGCGAAATAACGCGTATTAACGGAGGATTTCAAATTTACATAAAAGATCGCCTCAATATTGAAATTTTCGAAAATTCAGAGGTCGTTACGAATTATCGTCCTTTTTGCGAAATAACGCGTATTAACGGAGATATGAAGGATTTAAGATTTACATAAAAGATTACCTCAATATTGAAATTTTCGAAAATTCAGAGGTCGTTACGAGTTATCGTCATTTTTGCGAAATAACGCATATTAACGGATATATGAAGGATTTAAGATTTACATAAAGAAAGATTGCCTGAATTATAAAATTTTCGAAAATTTAGCGGTCGTTACGAATTATCGTCTTTTTTGCGAAATAACGCGTATTAACGACGATATGAAGGATTTAAGATTTACATAAAGAAAGATTGCCTGAATTATAAAATTTTCGAAAATTTAGCGGTCGTTTCGAATTATCGTCCTCTTTAGAAATAACGCGTATTAACGGAGATATGAAAGATTTAAGATTTACTTAAAAAATTGCCTGAATTATAAAATTTTCAAAAATTTAGCGGTCGTTACGAATTATCGTCCTTTTTGAGAATTAACGCGTATTAACGGAGATATGATATTTTTAAGATTTACTTAAAAAATTGACTGAATTATAAAATTTTCAAAAATTTAGCGGTCGTTACCAATTATCGTCTTTTTTGCGAAGTAACGCGTATTAACGGCGATATGAAGGATTTAAAATTTACACAAAAAAAGATTGCCTGAATTATAAAATTTTCGAAAATTTTGCGGTCGTTACGAATTATCGTCCTTTTTGCGAAATAACGCGTATTAACGGAGATATGAAAGATTTAAGATTTACTTAAAAAATTGCCTGAATTATAAAATTTTCGAAAATTTAGCGGTCGTTACGAGTTATCGTCATTTTTGCGAAATAACGCATATTAACGGATATATGAAGGTTTTAAGATTTACATAAAAAATTGCCTGAATTATAAAATTTTCAAAAATTTAGCGGTCGTTACCAATTATCGTCTTTTTTGCGAAGTAACGCGTATTAACGGAGATATGAAAGATTTAAGATTTACTTAAAAAATTGCCTGAATTATAAAATTTTCGAAAATTTAGCGGTCGTTACGAGTTATCGTAATTTTTGCGAAATAACGCATATTAACGGATATATGAAGGTTTTAAGATTTACATAAAAAATTGCCTGAATTATAAAATTTTCGAAAATTTAGCGGTCGTTACGAATTATCGTCCTTTTTGCGAAATAACGCATATTAACGGAGCTATGAAATTTTTAAGATTTACTTCAAAAATTGCCTGAATTATAAAATTTTCAAAAATTTAGCGGTCGTTACCAATTATCGTCTTTTTTGCGAAGTAACGCGTATTAACGGCGATATGAAGGATTTAAAATTTACTCAAAAAAAGATTGCCTGAATTATAAAATTTTCGAAAATTTTGCGGTCGTTACGAATTATCGTCCTTTTTGCGAAATAACGCGTATTAACGATGTGAAGGATTTAAGATTTACTTAAAACATTGCCTGAATTGTAAAATTTTCAAAAATTTAACGGTCGTTACGAATTATCGTCTCTTTTGCGAAATAACGCGTATTAACGGAGATATGAAATTTTTAAGATTTACTTAAAAAATTGCCTGAATTATAAAATTTTCAAAAATTTAGCGGTCGTTACGAATTATCGTCTTTTTTGCGAAATAACGCGTATTAACGGCGATATGAAGGATTTAAGATTTACTTAACACATTGCCTGAATTGTAAAATTTTCAAAAATTTAACGGTCGTTACGAATTATCGTCTCTTTTGCGAAATAACGCGTATTAACGGAGGATTTAAAATTTACATAAAAGATTGCCTCAGTATTGAAATTTTCGAAAATTTCCTCATCACCAGATATAGTAGCCGCACAGGAGTATTCGTCTGAAAATAATTAAGATTGGAATTTTTGAAAATTTAAACAAAATACAAATATACTTACCCGAGTAAATATCGCTGGTAGACATGTTTTCAAGACGATTTCTAAGAATAATATTTAATTAATATTGAAATTAAAATCCATGTATGAACTCTCGTGGCACACAGTATTGCGAATAAATTCAAATGGATAATACCTTGAGGCAAAAATAAGAAAATAAGCAAACGACGGGTTTTCAAAAATATCATGGCATGCCTTGAGAAGATGTTGCTAGTAAAACATGGGAAATTTATATTGCGACATCCAGTATAACAGATTTCTAGAAGAGAGAAGAATGTAATTTAGAGAGGAGAAATTGAAAAATAAACCCAAACCCAATGCTTTTTAAAGGGAAGGAAATAGACAAACATACATCTTTGTAAGATGATGTTAGAAAGAGAAAAACTCATAAGCGTTTCAAACCTTCTGAAAAATGGAAAATAATTTTCATATTAGAACGGGCAGAGGCCGATAAAATGGTATCAATCCAATTAGAAAATTTAAATATAATTTATTTAAAACAATAAAGTTATATAAATAATTTTTTCAAAAACAACATAAACCAGAAGACTGGATAAAAAGGAAGAAAACTTGAAGATCATTGCCAGAAACCACATTTTCAACAGACGACTAGAAGGATATTTTTACCAGGTTAGTAAATCTACAAATATTTATGTATTTATTAATAAACTCCAAGAATGATGAACCCCGTGCAGATAAAATTACTTTCGAATGAATACATTTCTTTAAAATTATATATATCTAATTAAAAAATAAATTTAAATGTATTTGCTTAAGGCTTATTAAATAGAATAACATGGGTATTTTTTTCCAAGAATAATAATGATAAATAATAGTTAGAGTTTAGCAGCAGGTTTAAGGACAGTAGTTGAATACTGAGAACAACACTCGCAATATGGGGCACAGCATTTATTTATTTTTATCTTTTTTCAGTTCTTAGTTGTCTTTAATTTAATTTGATATTTCATCAGCGACTAAAACGAAAACTTAAACGCCTCTCAAGACGTTTTAAGATTTCCATGAAAACTTGACATAATTATGAAATTTTCGAAAATTTGAAGGTCGTTACGAATTATCGTCCTTTTCGCGAAATAACGCGTATTAACGGAGATATGAAGGATTTAAGATTTACATAAAAAATTACCTGAATTATAAATAATAAATTATTTAAATTTTTTATTATTATTATTATTTTTATTATTTAAATTATATAAAATAAATTATAAAAATTCAGAGGTCGTTACGAATTGTAGTCCTTTTTGCGAAATAATGCGTATTAACGGAGATATTAAGGTTTTAAGATTTACATAAAAAATTACCTGAATTATAAAATTTTCGAAAATTCAGAGGTCGTTACGAATTATAGTCCTTTTTGCGAAATAACGCGTATTAACGGAGATATTAAGGTTTTAAGATTTACATAAAAAATTACCTGAATTATAAATAATAAATTATTTAAATTTTTTATTATTATTATTATTTTTATTATTTAAATTATATAAAATAAATTATAAAAATTCAGAGGTCTTTACGAATTATAGTCCTTTTTGCGAAATAACGCGTATTAACGGAGATATGAAGGTTTTAAGATTTACATTAAAAATTACCTGAATTATAATATTTTCAAAAATTTAGCGGTCGTTATGAATTATCGTCTTTTTTGCGAAATAACGCGTATTAACGGCGATATGAAGGATTTAAGATTTACACAAAAAAAGATTGCCTGAATTATAAAATTTTCAAAAATTTAGCGGTCGTTACGAATTCTGGTCTTTTTTGCGAAATAACGCGTATTAACAGCGATATGAAGGATTTAAGATTTACTTAAAACATTGCCTGAATTGTAAAATTTTCAAAAATTTAACGGTCGTTACGAATTATCGTCTCTTTTGCGAAATAACGCGTATTAACGGAGGATTTAAGATTTACATAACAGATTGCCTCAATATTGAAATTTTCGAAAATTCAGAGGTCGTTACGAATTATAGTCCTTTTTGCGAAATAACGCGTATTAACGGCGATATGAAGGATTTAAGATTTACACAAAAAAAGATTGTCTGAATTATAAAATTTTCGAAAATTTAACAGTCGTTAGCAGGAGATATGAAAGATTTAAGATTTACTTAAAAAATTGCCTGAATTATAAAATTTTCGAAAATTTAGCGGTCGTTACGAATTATCGTCCTTTTTGCGAAATAACGCGTATTAACGGATATATGAAAGATTTAAGATTTAGTTCAAAAATTGCCTGAATTATAAAATTTTCAAAAATTTTGCGGTCGTTACGAATTATCGTCTTTTTTGCGAAATAACGCGTATTAAGGGAGGATTTAAGATTTACGTAAAAGGTTGTCTCAAAAGATTACGGTTACGAATTATCGTCTTTTTTGCGAAATAACGCGTATTAACGGAGGATTTCAAATTTACATAAAAGATCGCCTCAATATTGAAATTTTCGAAAATTCAGAGGTCGTTACGAATTATCGTCCTTTTTGCGAAATAACGCGTATTAACGGAGATATGAAGGATTTAAGATTTACATAAAAGATTACCTCAATATTGAAATTTTCGAAAATTCAGAGGTCGTTACGAGTTATCGTCATTTTTGCGAAATAACGCATATTAACGGATATATGAAGGTTTTAAGATTTACATAAAAAATTGCCTGAATTATAAAATTTTCGAAAATTTAGCGGTCGTTACGAATTATCGTCCTTTTTGCGAAATAACGCATATTAACGGAGCTATGAAATTTTTAAGATTTACTTCAAAAATTGACTGAATTATAAAATTTTCAAAAATTTAGCGGTCGTTACCAATTATCGTCTTTTTTGCGAAGTAACGCGTATTAACGGCGATATGAAGGATTTAAAATTTACACAAAAAAGATTGCCTGAATTATAAAATTTTCGAAAATTTTGCGGTCGTTACGAATTATCGTCCTTTTTTGCGAAATAACGCGTATTAACGGCGATATGAAGGATTTAAGATTTACTTAAAACATTGCCTGAATTGTAAAATTTTCAAAAATTTAACGGTCGTTACGAATTATCGTCTCTTTTGCGAAATAACGCGTATTAACGGAGGATTTAAAATTTACATAAAAGATTGCCTCAGTATTGAAATTTTCGAAAATTTCCTCATCACCAGATATAGTAGCCGCACAGGAGTATTCGTCTGAAAATAATTAAGATTGGAATTTTTGAAAATTTAAACAAAATACAAATATACTTACCCGAGTAAATATCGCTGGTAGACATGTTTTCAAGACGATTTCTAAGAATAATATTTAATTAATATTGAAATTAAAATCCATGTATGAACTCTCGTGGCACACAGTATTGCGAATAAATTCAAATGGATAATACCTTGAGGCAAAAATAAGAAAATAAGCAAACGACGGGTTTTCAAAAATATCATGGCATGCCTTGAGAAGATGTTGCTAGTAAAACATGGGAAATTTATATTGCGACATCCAGTATAACAGATTTCTAGAAGAGAGAAGAATGTAATTTAGAGAGGAGAAATTGAAAAATAAACCCAAACCCAATGCTTTTTAAAGGGAAGGAAATAGACAAACATACATCTTTGTAAGATGATGTTAGAAAGAGAAAAACTCATAAGCGTTTCAAACCTTCTGAAAAATGGAAAATAATTTTCATATTAGAACGGGCAGAGGCCGATAAAATGGTATCAATCCAATTAGAAAATTTAAATATAATTTATTTAAAACAATAAAGTTATATAAATAATTTTTTCAAAAACAACATAAACCAGAAGACTGGATAAAAAGGAAGAAAACTTGAAGATCATTGCCAGAAACCACATTTTCAACAGACGACTAGAAGGATATTTTTACCAGGTTAGTAAATCTACAAATATTTATGTATTTATTAATAAACTCCAAGAATGATGAACCCCGTGCAGATAAAATTACTTTCGAATGAATACATTTCTTTAAAATTATATATATCTAATTAAAAAATAAATTTAAATGTATTTGCTTAAGGCTTATTAAATACCCATAAATAACATGGGTATTTTTTTCCAAGAATAATAATGATAAATAATAGTTAGAGTTTAGCAGCAGGTTTAAGGACAGTAGTTGAATACTGAGAACAACACTCGCAATATGGGGCACAGCATTTATTTATTTTTATCTTTTTTCAGTTCTTAGTTGTCTTTAATTTAATTTGATATTTCATCAGCGACTAAAACGTAAACTTAAACGCCTCTCAAGACGTTTTAAGATTTCCATGAAAACTTGACATAATTATGAAATTTTCGAAAATTTGAAGGTCGTTACGAATTATCGTCCTTTTCGCGAAATAACGCGTATTAACGGAGATATGAAGGATTTAAGATTTACATAAAAAATTGCCTCAATATTGAAATTTTCGAAAATTCAGAGGTCGTTACGAGTTATCGTCATTTTTGCGAAATAACGCATATTAACGGATATATGAAGGTTTTAAGATTTACATAAAAGATTGCCTGTTTTTCGAAAATTTAGCGGTCGTGACGAATTATCGTCTTTTTGCGAAATAACGCGTTACGAGTTATCGTCATTTTTGCGAAATAACGCATATTAACGGAGATATTAAGGTTTTAAGATTTACTTAAAACATTACCTGAATTATAAAATTTTCAAAATTTTAGCGGTCGTTACGAATTGTCGTCTTTTTTGCGAAATAACTCGTATTAACGGAGGATTTAAGATTTACATAACAGATTGCCTCAATATTGAAATTTTCGAAATTTCAGAGGTCGTTACGAATTATAGTCCTTTTTGCGAAATAATGCGTATTAACGGAGATATTAAGGTTTTTAAGATTTACATAAAAGATTGCCTGATTTTCGAAAATTCAGAGGTCGTTACGAATTATCGTCCTTTTCGCGAAATAACGCGTATTAACGACGATATGAAGGATTTAAGATTTACATAAAAGATTGCCTGAATTATAAAATTTTCGAAAATTTAGCGGTCGGTACAAATTATCGTCCTTTTTGCGAAATAACGCGTTACGAGTTAACGTCATTTTTGCGAAATAACGCATATTAACGGAGATATTAAGGTTTTAAGATTTACATAAAAGATTGACTGAATTATAAAATTTCAAAAATTTAACGGTCGTTACGAATTATCGTCTCTTTTGCGAAATAACGCGTATTAACGGAGATATGAAAGATTTAAGATTTACTTAAAACATTACCTGAATTATAAAATTTTCAAAATTTTAGCGGTCGTTACGAATTATCGTCTTTTTTGCGAAATAACGCGTATTAACGGAGGATTTAAGATTTACATAACAGATTGCCTCAATATTGAAATTTTCGAAATTTCAGAGGTCGTTACGAATTGTAGTCCTTTTTGCGAAATAATGCGTATTAACGGAGATATTAAGGTTTTAAGATTTACATAAAAAATTACCTGAATTATAAAATTTTCGAAAATTCAGAGGTCGTTACGAATTATAGTCCTTTTTGCGAAATAACGCGTATTAACGGAGATATTAAGGTTTTAAGATTTACATAAAAAATTACCTGAATTATAAATAATAAATTATTTAATTTTTTATTATTATTATTATTTTTATTATTTAAATTATATAAAATAAATTATAAAATTCAGAGGTCTTTACGAATTATAGTCCTTTTTGCGAAATAACGCGTATTAACGGAGATATGAAGGTTTAAGATTTACATAAAAGATTGCCTGAATTATAAAAAAATTTAGCGGTCGTTACGAATTATCGTCTTTTTTGCGAAATAACGCGTATTAACGGCGATATGAAGGATTTAAGATTTACACAAAAAAGATTGCCTGAATTATAAAATTTTCAAAAATTTATCGGTCGTTACGAATTATGGTCTTTTTTGCGAAATAACGCGTATTAACAGCGATATGAAGGATTTAAGATTTACTTAAAACATTGCCTGAATTGTAAAATTTTCAAAAATTTAACGGTCGTTACGAATTATCGTCTCTTTTGCGAAATAACGCGTATTAACGGAGGATTTAAGATTTACATAACAGATTGCCTCAATATTGAAATTTTCGAAAATTCAGAGGTCGTTACGAATTATCGTCCTTTTTGCGAAATAACGCGTATTAACGGAGATATTAAGGTTTTCAGATTTACATAAAAAATTACCTGAATTATAAAATTTTCGAAAATTCAGAGGTCGTTACGAATTATAGTCCTTTTTGCGAAATAACGCGTATTAACGGAGATATTAAGGTTTTAAGATTTACATAAAAAATTACCTGAATTATAAAATTTTCGAAAATTCAGAGGTCGTTACGAATTATAGTCCTTTTTGCGAAATAACGCGTATTAACGGAGATATTAAGGTTTTAAGATTACATAAAAAATTACCTGAATTATAAAATTTTCGAAAATTCAGAGGTCTTTACGAATTATAGTCCTTTTTGCGAAATAACGCGTATTAACGGAGATATGAAGGTTTTAAGATTTACAAAAAAAATTACCTGAATTATAAAATTTTCAAAAATTTAGCGGTCGTTACGAATTATCGTCTTTTTTGCGAAATAACGCGTATTAACGGCGATATGAAGGATTTAAGATTTACACAAAAAAAGATTGTTTGAATTATAAAATTTTCGAAAATTTAACAGTCGTTAGCAGGAGATATGAAAGATTTAAGATTTACTTAAAAAATTGCCTGAATTATAAAATTTTCGAAAATTTAGCGGTCGTTACGAATTATCGTCCTTTTTGCGACATAACGCGTATTAACGGATATATGAAAGATTTAAGATTTAGTTCAAAAATTGCCTGAATTATAAAATTTGCAAAAATTTTGCGGTCGTTACGAATTATCGTCTTTTTTGCGAAATAACGCGTATTAAGGGAGGATTTAAGATTTACGTAAAAGGTTGTCTCAAAAGATTACGGTTACGAATTATCGTCTTTTTTGCGAAATAACGCGTATTAACGGAGGATTTCAAATTTACATAAAAGATCGCCTCAATATTGAAATTTTCGAAAATTCAGAGGTCGTTACGAATTATCGTCCTTTTTGCGAAATAACGCGTATTAACGGAGATATGAAGGATTTAAGATTTACATAAAAGATTACCTCAATATTGAAATTTTCGAAAATTCAGAGGTCGTTACGAGTTATCGTCATTTTTGCGAAATAACGCATATTAACGGATATATGAAGGTTTTAAGATTTACATAAAAAATTACCTGAATTATAAAATTTTCGAAAATTTAGCGGTCGTTACGAATTATCGTCCTTTTTGCGAAATAACGCATATTAACGGAGCTATGAAATTTTTAAGATTTACTTCAAAAATTGCCTGAATTATAAAATTTTCAAAAATTTAGCGGTCGTTACCAATCTTCGTCTTTTTTGCGAAGTAACGCGTATTAACGGCGATATGAAGGATTTAAAATTTACACAAAAAAAGATTGCCTGAATTATAAAATTTTCGAAAATTTTGCGGTCGTTACGAATTATCGTCCTTTTGCGAAATAACGCGTATTAACGATGTGAAGGATTTAAGATTTACTTAACACATTGCCTGAATTGTAAAATTTTCAAAAATTTAACGGTCGTTACGAATTATCGTCTCTTTTGCGAAATAACGCGTATTAACGGAGGATTTAAAATTTACATAAAAGATTGCCTCAGTATTGAAATTTTCGAAAATTTCCTCATCACCAGATATAGTAGCCGCACAGGAGTATTCGTCTGAAAATAATTAAGATTGGAATTTTTGAAAATTTAAACAAAATACAAATATACTTACCCGAGTAAATATCGCTGGTAGACATGTTTTCAAGACGATTTCTAAGAATAATATTTAATTAATATTGAAATTAAAATCCATGTATGAACTCTCGTGGCACACAGTATTGCGAATAAATTCAAATGGATAATACCTTGAGGCAAAAATAAGAAAATAAGCAAACGACGGGTTTTCAAAAATATCATGGCATGCCTTGAGAAGATGTTGCTACTAAAACATGGGAAATTTATATTGCGACATCCAGTATAACAGATTTCTAGAAGAGAGAAGAATGTAATTTAGAGAGGAGAAATTGAAAATAAACCCAAACCCAATGCTTTTTAAAGGGAAGGAAATAGACAAACATACATCTTTGTAAGATGATGTTAGAAAGAGAAAAACTCATAAGCGTTTCAAACCTTCTGAAAAATGGAAAATAATTTTCATATTAGAACGGGCAGAGGCCGATAAAATGGTATCAATCCAATTAGAAAATTTAAATATAATTTATTTAAAACAATAAAGTTATATAAATAATTTTTTCAAAAACAACATAAACCAGAAGACTGGATAAAAAGGAAGAAAACTTGAAGATCATTGCCAGAAACCACATTTTCAACAGACGACTAGAAGGATATTTTTACCAGGTTAGTAAATCTACAAATATTTATGTATTTATTAATAAACTCCAAGAATGATGAACCCCGTGCAGATAAAATTACTTTCGAATGAATACATTTCTTTAAAATTATATATATCTAATTAAAAAATAAATTTAAATGTATTTGCTTAAGGCTTATTAAATAGAATAACATGGGTATTTTTTCCAAGAATAATAATGATAAATAATAGTTAGAGTTTAGCAGCAGGTTAAGGACAGTAGTTGAATACTGAGAACAACACTCGCAATATGGGGCACAGCATTTATTTATTTTTATCTTTTTTCAGTTCTTAGTTGTCTTTAATTTAATTTGATATTTCATCAGCGACTAAAACGAAAACTTAAACGCCTCTCAAGACGTTTTAAGATTTCCATGAAAACTTGACATAATTATGAAATTTTCGAAAATTTGAAGGTCGTTACGAATTATCGTCCTTTTCGCGAAATAACGCGTATTAACGGAGATATGAAGGATTTAAGATTTACATAAAAAATTGCCTCAATATTGAAATTTTCGAAAATTCAGAGGTCGTTACGAGTTATCGTCATTTTTGCGAAATAACGCATATTAACGGATATATGAAGGTTTTAAGATTTACATAAAAGATTGCCTGATTTTCGAAAATTTAGCGGTCGTGACGAATTATCGTCTTTTTGCGAAATAACGCGTTACGAGTTATCGTCATTTTTGCGAAATAACGCATATTAACGGAGATATTAAGGTTTTAAGATTTACTTAAAACATTACCTGAATTATAAAATTTTCAAAATTTTAGCGGTCGTTACGAATTATCGTCTTTTTGCGAAATAACTCGTATTAACGGAGGATTTAAGATTTACATAACAGATTGCCTCAATATTGAAATTTTCGAAATTTCAGAGGTCGTTACGAATTATAGTCCTTTTTGCGAAATAATGCGTATTAACGGAGATATTAAGGTTTTAAGATTTACATAAAAGATTGCCTGATTTTCGAAAATTCAGAGGTCGTTACGAATTATCGTCCTTTTCGCGAAATAACGCGTATTAACGACGATATGAAGGATTTAAGATTTACATAAAAGATTGCCTGAATTATAAAATTTTCGAAAATTTAGCGGTCGGTACAAATTATCGTCCTTTTTGCGAAATAACGCGTTACGAGTTAACGTCATTTTTGCGAAATAACGCATATTAACGGAGATATTTAAGGTTTTCAAATTTTAGCGGTCGTTACGAATTATCGTCTTTTTTGCGAAATAACTCGTATTAAAGGAGGATTTAAGATTTACATAACAGATTGCCTCAATATTGAAATTTTCGAAATTTCAGAGGTTGTTACGAATTATAGTCCTTTTTGCGAAATAATGCGTATTAACGGAGATATTAAGGTTTTAAGATTTACATAAAAGATTGCCTGATTTTCGAAAATTCAGAGGTCGTTACGAATTATCGTCCTTTTCGCGAAATAACGCGTATTAACGACGATATGAAGGATTTAAGATTTACATAAAAGATTGCCTGAATTATAAAATTTTCGAAAATTTAGCGGTCGGTACAAATTATCGTCCTTTTTGCGAAATAACGCGTTACGAGTTAACGTCATTTTTGCGAAATAACGCATATTAACGGAGATATTAAGGTTTTAAGATTTACATAAAAGATTGACTGAATTATAAAATTTTCAAAAATTTAACGGTCGTTACGAATTATCGTCTCTTTTGCGAAATAACGCGTATTAACGGAGATATGAAAGATTTAAGATTTACTTAAAACATTACCTGAATTATAAAATTTTCAAAATTTTAGCGGTCGTTACGAATTATCGTCTTTTTTGCGAAATAACTCGTATTAACGGAGGATTTAAGATTTACATAACAGATTGCCTCAATATTGAAATTTTCGAAATTTCAGAGGTCGTTACGAATTGTAGTCCTTTTTGCGAAATAATGCGTATTAACGGAGATATTAAGGTTTTAAGATTTACATAAAAAATTACCTGAATTATAAAATTTTCGAAAATTCAGAGGTCGTTACGAATTATAGTCCTTTTTGCGAAATAACGCGTATTAACGGAGATATTAAGGTTTTAAGATTTACATAAAAAATTACCTGAATTATAAATAATAAATTATTTAAATTTTTATTATTATTATTATTTTTATTATTTAAATTATATAAAATAAATTATAAAAATTCAGAGGTCTTTACGAATTATAGTCCTTTTTGCGAAATAACGCGTATTAACGGAGATATGAAGGTTTTAAGATTTACATTAAAAATTACCTGAATTATAATATTTTCAAAAATTTAGCGGTCGTTACGAATTATCGTCTTTTTTGCGAAATAACGCGTATTAACGGCGATATGAAGGATTTAAGATTTACACAAAAAAAGATTGCCTGAATTATAAAATTTTCAAAAATTTATCGGTCGTTACGAATTATGGTCTTTTTTGCGAAATAACGCGTATTAACAGCGATATGAAGGATTTAAGATTTACTTAAAACATTGCCTGAATTGTAAAATTTTCAAAAATTTAACGGTCGTTACGAATTATCGTCTCTTTTGCGAAATAACGCGTATTAACGGAGGATTTAAGATTTACATAACAGATTGCCTCAATATTGAAATTTTCGAAAATTCAGAGGTCGTTACGAATTATAGTCCTTTTGCGAAATAACGCGTATTAACGGAGATATTAAGGTTTTAAGATTTACATAAAAAATTACCTGAATTATAAAATTTTCGAAAATTCAGAGGTCGTTACGAATTATAGTCCTTTTTGCGAAATAACGCGTATTAACGGAGATATTAAGGTTTTAAGATTTACATAAAAAATTACCTGAATTATAAAATTTTCGAAAATTCAGAGGTCGTTACGAATTATAGTCCTTTTGCGAAATAACGCGTATTAACGGAGATATTAAGGTTTTAAGATTTACATAAAAAATTACCTGAATTATAAAATTTTCGAAAATTCAGAGGTCTTTACGAATTATAGTCCTTTTTGCGAAATAACGCGTATTAACGGAGATATGAAGGTTTTAAGATTTACAAAAAAAATTACCTCAATATTGAAATTTTCGAAAATTCAGAGGTCGTTACGAGTTATCGTCATTTTTGCGAAATAACGCATATTAACGGATATATGAAGGTTTTAAGATTTACATAAAAAATTACCTGAATTATAAAATTTTCGAAAATTTAGCGGTCGTTACGAATTATCGTCCTTTTTGCGAAATAACGCATATTAACGGAGCTATGAAATTTTTAAGATTTACTTCAAAAATTGCCTGAATTATAAAATTTTCAAAAATTTAGCGGTCGTTACCAATCTTCGTCTTTTTTGCGAAGTAACGCGTATTAACGGCGATATGAAGGATTTAAAATTTACACAAAAAAAGATTGCCTGAATTATAAAATTTTCGAAAATTTTGCGGTCGTTACGAATTATCGTCCTTTTTGCGAAATAACGCGTATTAACGATGTGAAGGATTTAAGATTTACTTAACACATTGCCTGAATTGTAAAATTTTCAAAATTTAACGGTCGTTACGAATTATCGTCTCTTTTGCGAAATAACGCGTATTAACGGAGGATTTAAAATTTACATAAAAGATTGCCTCAGTATTGAAATTTTCGAAAATTTCCTCATCACCAGATATAGTAGCCGCACAGGAGTATTCGTCTGAAAATAATTAAGATTGGAATTTTTGAAAATTTAAACAAAATACAAATATACTTACCCGAGTAAATATCGCTGGTAGACATGTTTTCAAGACGATTTCTAAGAATAATATTTAATTAATATTGAAATTAAAATCCATGTATGAACTCTCGTGGCACACAGTATTGCGAATAAATTCAAATGGATAATACCTTGAGGCAAAAATAAGAAAATAAGCAAACGACGGGTTTTCAAAAATATCATGGCATGCCTTGAGAAGATGTTGCTAGTAAAACATGGGAAATTTATATTGCGACATCCAGTATAACAGATTTCTAGAAGAGAGAAGAATGTAATTTAGAGAGGAGAAATTGAAAAATAAACCCAAACCCAATGCTTTTTAAAGGGAAGGAAATAGACAAACATACATCTTTGTAAGATGATGTTAGAAAGAGAAAAACTCATAAGCGTTTCAAACCTTCTGAAAAATGGAAAATAATTTCATATTAGAACGGGCAGAGGCCGATAAAATGGTATCAATCCAATTAGAAAATTTAAATATAATTTATTTAAAACAATAAAGTTATATAAATAATTTTTTCAAAAACAACATAAACCAGAAGACTGGATAAAAAGGAAGAAAACTTGAAGATCATTGCCAGAAACCACATTTTCAACAGACGACTAGAAGGATATTTTTACCAGGTTAGTAAATCTACAAATATTTATGTATTATTAATAAACTCCAAGAATGATGAACCCCGTGTAGATAAAATTACTTTCGAATGAATACATTTCTTTAAAATTATATATATCTAATTAAAAAATAAATTTAAATGTATTTGCTTAAGGCTTATTAAATAGAATAACATGGGTATTTTTTTCCAAGAATAATAATGATAAATAATAGTTAGAGTTTAGCAGCAGGTTTAAGGACAGTAGTTGAATACTGAGAACAACACTCGCAATATGGGGCACAGCATTTATTTATTTTTATCTTTTTTCAGTTCTTAGTTGTCTTTAATTTAATTTGATATTTCATCAGCGACTAAAACGAAAACTTAAACGCCTCTCAAGACGTTTTAAGATTTCCATGAAAACTTGACATAATTATGAAATTTTCGAAAATTTGAAGGTCGTTACGAATTATCGTCCTTTTCGCGAAATAACGCGTATTAACGGAGATATGAAGGATTTAAGATTTACATAAAAAATTGCCTCAATATTGAAATTTTCGAAAATTCAGAGGTCGTTACGAGTTATCGTCATTTTTGCGAAATAACGCATATTAACGGATATATGAAGGTTTTAAGATTTACATAAAAGATTGCCTGATTTTCGAAAATTTAGCGGTCGTGACGAATTATCGTCTTTTTGCGAAATAACGCGTTACGAGTTATCGTCATTTTTGCGAAATAACGCATATTAACGGAGATATTAAGGTTTTAAGATTTACTTAAAACATTACCTGAATTATAAAATTTTCAAAATTTAGCGGTCGTTACGAATTATCGTCTTTTTTGCGAAATAACTCGTATTAACGGAGGATTTAAGATTTACATAACAGATTGCCTCAATATTGAAATTTTCGAAATTTCAGAGGTCGTTACGAATTATAGTCCTTTTTGCGAAATAATGCGTATTAACGGAGATATTAAGGTTTTAAGATTTACATAAAAGATTGCCTGATTTTCGAAAATTCAGAGGTCGTTACGAATTATCGTCCTTTTCGCGAAATAACGCGTATTAACGACGATATGAAGGATTTAAGATTTACATAAAAGATTGCCTGAATTATAAAATTTTCGAAAATTTAGCGGTCGGTACAAATTATCGTCCTTTTTGCGAAATAACGCGTTACGAGTTAACGTCATTTTTGCGAAATAACGCATATTAACGGAGATATTAAGGTTTTAAGATTTACATAAAAGATTGACTGAATTATAAAATTTTCAAAAATTTAACGGTCGTTACGAATTATCGTCTCTTTTGCGAAATAACGCGTATTAACGGAGATATGAAAGATTTAAGATTTACTTAAAACATTACCTGAATTATAAAATTTTCAAAATTTTAGCGGTCGTTACGAATTATCGTCTTTTTTGCGAAATAACGCGTATTAACGGGATTTAAGGATTTAAGATTTACATAAAAGATTGCTCAATATTGAAATTTTCGAAATTTCAGAGGTCGTTACGAATTGTAGTCCTTTTTGCGAAATAATGCGTATTAACGGAGATATTAAGGTTTTAAGATTTACATAAAAAATTACCTGAATTATAAAATTTTGGAAATTCAGAGGTCGTTACGAATTATAGTCCTTTTTGCGAAATAACGCGTATTAACGGAGATATTAAGGTTTTAAGATTTACATAAAAAATTACCTGAATTATAAATAATAAATTATTTAAATTTTTTATTATTATTATTATTTTTATTATTTAAATTATATAAAATAAATTATAAAAATTCAGAGGTCTTTACGAATTATAGTCCTTTTTGCGAAATAACGCGTATTAACGGAGATATGAAGGTTTTAAGATTTACATTAAAAATTACCTGAATTATAATATTTTCAAAAATTTAGCGGTCGTTACGAATTATCGTCTTTTTTGCGAAATAACGCGTATTAACGGCGATATGAAGGATTTAAGATTTACACAAAAAAAGATTGCCTGAATTATAAAATTTTCAAAAATTTAGCGGTCGTTACGAATTATCGTCTTTTTTGCGAAATAACGCGTATTAACAGCGATATTAAGGATTTAAGATTTACTCAAAACATTGCCTGAATTGTAAAATTTTCAAAAATTTAACGGTCGTTACGAATTATCGTCTTTTTTGCGAAATAACGCGTATTAACGGAGGATTTAAGATTTACATAACAGATTGCCTCAATATTGAAATTTTCGAAAATTCAGAGGTCGTTACGAATTATAGTCCTTTTTGCGAAATAACGCGTATTAACGGAGATATTAAGGTTTTAAGATTTACATAAAAAATTACCTGAATTATAAAATTTTCGAAAATTCAGAGGTCGTTACAAATTATAGTCCTTTTTGCGAAATAACGCGTATTAACGGAGATATTAAGGTTTTAAGATTTACATAAAAAATTACCTGAATTATAAAATTTTCGAAAATTCAGAGGTCTGTACGAATTATAGTCCTTTTTGCGAAATAACGCGTATTAACGGAGATATGAAGGTTTTAAGATTTACAAAAAAAATTACCTGAATTATAAAATTTTCAAAAATTTAGCGGTCGTTACGAATTATCGTCTTTTTTGCGAAATAACGCGTATTAACGGCGATATGAAGGATTTAAGATTTACACAAAAAAAGATTGTCTGAATTATACAATTTTCGAAAATTTAACAGTCGTTAGCAGGAGATATGAAAGATTTAAGATTTACTTAAAAAATTGCCTGAATTATAAAATTTTCGAAAATTTAGCGGTCGTTACGAATTATCGTCCTTTTTGCGAAATAACGCATATTAACGGAGATATTAAGGTTTTAAGATTTACATAAAAAATTACCTGAATTATAAAATTTTCGAAAATTTAGCGGTCGTTACGAATTATCGTCCTTTTTGTGAAATAACGCATATTAACGGAGCTATGAAAGATTTAAGATTTACTTAAAAAATTGCCTGAATTATAAAATTTTCGAAAATTTAGCGGTCGTTACGAATTATCGTCCTTTTTGCGAAATAACGCATATTAACGGAGATATGAAGGTTTTAAGATTTACAAAAAAAATTACCTGAATTATAAAATTTTCAAAAATTTAGCGGTCGTTACGAATTATCGTCTTTTTTGCGAAATAACGCGTATTAACGGCGATATGAAGGATTTAAGATTTACACAAAAAAAGATTGTCTGAATTATAAAATTTTCGAAAATTTAACAGTCGTTAGCAGGAGATATGAAAGATTTAAGATTTACTTAAAAAATTGCCTGAATTATAAAATTTTCGAAAATTCAGAGGTCGTTACGAATTATAGTCCTTTTTGCGAAATAACGCGTATTAACGGAGATATTAAGGTTTTAAGATTTACATAAAAAATTACCTGAATTATAAAATTTTCGAAAATTTAGCGGTCGTTACGAATTATCGTCCTTTTTGCGAAATAACGCATATTAACGGAGCTATGAAATTTTTAAGATTTACTTCAAAAATTGCCTGAATTATAAAATTTTCAAAAATTTAGCGGTCGTTACCAATCTTCGTCTTTTTTGCGAAGTAACGCGTATTAACGGCGATATGAAGGATTTAAAATTTACACAAAAAAAGATTGCCTGAATTATAAAATTTTCGAAAATTTTGCGGTCGTTACGAATTATCGTCCTTTTTGCGAAATAACGCGTATTAACGATGTGAAGGATTTAAGATTTACTTAAAACATTGCCTGAATTGTAAAATTTTCAAAAATTTAACGGTCGTTACGAATTATCGTCTCTTTTGCGAAATAACGCGTATTAACGGAGGATTTAAAATTTACATAAAAGATTGCCTCAGTATTGAAATTTTCGAAAATTTCCTCATCACCAGATATAGTAGCCGCACGGGAGTATCGTCTGAAAATGATTAAGATTGGAATTTTGAAAATTTAAACAAAATACAATATACTTACCCGAGGAAATATCGCTGGTAGACATGTTTTCAAGACGATTTCTAAGAATAATATTTAATTAATATTGAAATTAAAATCCATGTATGAACTCTCGTGGCAGACAGTATTGCGAATAAATTCAAATGGATAATACCTTGAGGCAAAAATAAGCAAACGACGGGTTTTCAAAAATATCATGGCATGCCTTGAGAAGATGTTGCTAGTAAAACAGGGGAAATTTATATTGCGACACCCAGTATAACAGATTTCTAGAAGAGAGAAAAATATAATTTAGAGAGGAGAAATTGAAAAATAATCCCAAACCCAAAGCTTTTTAAAGGGAAGGAAATAGACAAACATACATCTTTGTAAGATGATGTTAGAAAGAGAAAAACTCATAAGCGTTTCAAACCTTCTGAAAAATGGAAAATAATTTTCATATTAGAACGGGCAGAGGCCGATAAAATGGTATCAATCCAATTAGAAAATTTAAATATAATTTATTTAAAACAATAAAGTGATATAAATAATTTTTTCAAAAACAACATAAACCAGAAGACTGGATAAAAAGGAAGAAAACTTGAAGATCATTGCCAGAAACCACATTTCAACAGACGACTAGAAGGATATTTTTACCAGGTTAGTAAATCTACAAATATTTATGTATTTATTAATAAACTCCAAGAATGATGAACCCCGTGCAGATAAAATTACTTTCGAATGAATACATTTCTTTAAAATTATATATATCTAATTAAAAATAAATTTAAATTTATTTGCTTAAGGCTTATTAAATAGAATAACATGGGTATTTTTTTCCAAGAATAATAATGATAAATAATAGTTAGAGTTTAGCAGCAGGTTTAAGGACAGTAGTTGAATACTGAGAACAACACTCGCAATATGGGGCACAGCATTCATTTATTTTTATCTTTTTTCAGTTCTTAGTTGTCTTTAATTTAATTTGATATTTCATCAGCGACTAAAACGAAAACTTAAACGCCTCTCAAGACGTTTTAAGATTTCCATGAAAACTTGACATAATTATGAAATTTTCGAAAATTTGAAGGTCGTTACGAATTATCGTCCTTTTCGCGAAATAACGCGTATTAACGGAGATATATAAAGGATTTAAGACTTACATGAAAAATTGCCTCAATATTGAAATTTTCGAAAATTCAGAGGTCGTTACGAGTTATCGTCATTTTTGCGAAATAACGCATATTAACGGATTATGAAGGTTTTAAGATTTACATAAAAATTGCCTGAATTATAAAATTTTCGAAAATTTAGCGGTCGTTACGAATAATCGTCTTTTTGCGAAATAACGCGTATTAACGACGATAAGAAGGATTTAAGATTACATAAAAGATTGCCTGAATTATAAAATTTCGAAATTTAGCGGTCGGTACGAATTATCGTCCTTTTTGCGAAATAACGCGTATTAACGGAGATATGAAAGATTTAAGATTTACTTAAAAAAATTGCCTGAATTATAAAATTTTCGAAAATTTAGCGGTCGTTACGAATTTTCCGTCCTCTTTAGAAATAACGCGTATTAACGGAGATATGAAAGATTTAAGATTTACTTCAAAAATTGCTTGAATTATAAAATTTTCAAAAATTTAGCGGTCGTTACGAATTATCGTCCTCTTTAGAAATAACGCGTATTAACGGAGATATGAAGGATTTAAGATTTACATAAAAGGTTGCCTCAAAAGATTACGGTTACGAATTATCGTCTTTTTTGCGAAATAACGCGTATCAACGGAGGATTTCAGATTTACATAAAAGATTGCCTCAATATTGAAATTTTCGAAAATTCAGAGGTCGTTACGAATTATCGTCATTTTGCGAAATAACGCGTATTAACGGCGATATGAAGGATTTAAGATTTACTTAACACATTGCCTGAATTGTAAAATTTTCAAAAATTTAACGGTCGTTACGAATTATCGTCTATTTTGCGAAATAACGCGTATCAACGGAGGATTTCAGATTTACATAAAAGATTGCCTCAATATTGAAATTTTCGAAAATTCAGAGGTCGTTACGAATTATCGTCTTTTTGCGAAATAACGCGTATTAACGGCGATATGAAGGATTTAAGATTTACTTAACACATTGCCTGAATTGTAAAATTTTCAAAAATTTAGCGGTCCCGTTTTCGAATTATCGTCCTTTTTGCGAAATAACGGGTATTAACGGAGATATGAAATTTTTAAGATTTACTTAAAAAATTGCCTGAATTATAAAATTTACAAAAATTTAACGGTCGTTACGAATTATCGTCTCTTTTGCGAAATAACGCGTATTAACGGAGGATTTAAAATTTACATAAAAGATTGCCTCAGTATTGAAATTTTCGAAAATTTCCTCATCACCAGATATAGTAGCCGCACAGGAGTATTCGTCTGAAAATAATTAAGATTGGAATTTTTGAAAATTTAAACAAAATACAATATACTTACCCGAGGAAATATCGCTGGTAGACATGTTTTCAAGACGATTTTCTAAGAATAATATTTAATTAATATTGAAATTAAAATCCATGTATGAACTCTCGTGGCACACAGTATTGCGAATAAAATGGATAATACCTTGAGGCAAAAATAAGAAAATAAGCAAACGACGGGTTTTCAAAATATCATAGCATGCCTTGAGAAGATGTTGCTAGTAAAACATGGGAAATTTATATTGCGACATCCAGTATAACAGATTTCTAGAAGAGAGAAGAATGTAATTTAGAGAGGAAAAATTGAAAAATAAACCCAAACCCAAGCTTTTTAAAGGGAAGGAAATAGACAACATACATCTTTGTAAGATGATGTTAGAAAGAGAAAAACTCATAAGCGTTTTCAAACCTTCTGAAAAATGGAAAATAATTTTCATATTAGAACGGGCAGAGGCCGATAAAATGGTATCAATCCAATTAGAAAATTTAAATATAATTTATTTAAAACAATAAAGTGATATAAATAATTTTTCAAAAACAACATAAACCAGAAGACTGGATAAAAAGGAAGAAAACTTGAAGATCATTGCCAGAAACCACATTTTCAACAGACGACTAGAAGGATATTTTTACCAGGTTAGTAAATCTACAAATTTATGTATTTATTAATAAACTCCAAGAATGATGAACCCGTGCAGATAAAATTACTTTCGAATGAATACATTTCTTTAAAATTATATATATCTAATTAAAAAATAAATTTAATGTATTTGCTTAAGGCTTATTAAATAGAATAACATGGGTATTTTTTTCCAAGAATAATAATGATAAATAATAGTTAGAGTTTAGCAGCAGGTTTAAGGACAGTAGTTGAATACTGAGAACAACACTCGCAATATGGGGCACAGCATTTATTTATTTTATCTTTTTTCATTCTTAGTTGTCTTTAATTTAATTTGATATTCATCAGCGACTAAAACGAAAACTTAAACGCCTCTCAAGACGTTTTAAGATTTCCATGAAAACTTGACATAATTATGAAATTTTCGAAAATTTGAAGGTCGTTACGAATTATCGTCCTTTTCGCGGAATAACGCGTATTAACGGAGATATGAAGGATTTTAAGATTTACATAAAAAATTGCCTCAATATTGAAATTTCGAAAATTCAGAGGTCGTTACCGAGTTATCGTCATTTTTGCGAAATAACGCATATTAACGGATATGAAGGTTTTAAGATTTACATAAAAAATTGCCTGAATTATAAAATTTTCGAAAATTTAGCGGTCGTTACGAATATCGTCTTTTTGCGAAATAACGCGTATTAACGACGATAAAGGATTTAAGATTTACACAAAAAAAAGATTGCCTGAATTATAAAATTTTCGAAAATTTAGCGGTCGTTACGAATTATCGTCCTTTTTGCGAAATAACGCGTATTAACGGAGATATGAAAGATTTAAGATTTACTTAAAAAATTGCCTGAATTATAAAATTTTCGAAAATTTAGCGGTCGTTACGAATTTCGTCCTTTTTGAAATAACGCGTATTAACGGAGATATGAAAGATTTAAGATTTACTTCAAAATTGCCTGAATTATAAAATTTTCAAAAATTTAGCGGTCGTTACGAATTAGTCTCTTTTGCGAAATAACGCGTATTAACGGAGGATTTAAGATTTACATAAAAGGTTGCCTCAAAAGATTACGGTTACGAATTATCGTCTTTTTTGCGAAATAACGCGTATCAACGGAGGATTTCAGATTTACATAAAAGATTGCCTCAATATTGAAATTTTCGAAAATTCAGAGGTCGTTACGAATTATCGTCATTTTGCGAAATAACGCGTATTAACGGCGATATGAAGGATTTAAGATTTACTTAACACATTGCCTGAATTGTAAAATTTTCAAAAATTTAACGGTCGTTACGAATTATCGTCTATTTGCGAAATAACGCGTATCAACGGAGGATTTCAGATTTACATAAAAGATTGCCTCAATTAAATTTTCGAAAATTCAGAGGTCGTTACGAATTATCGTCTTTTTGCGAAATAACGCGTATTAACGGCGATATGATTTAGATTTTGCCTGCCTTTGTAAAATTTTCAAAAATTTAGCGGTCGTTTCGAATTATCGTCCTTTTTGCGTAACGGGTATTAACGGAGATATGAAATTTTTAAGATTTACTTAAAAAATTGCCTGAATTATAAAATTTTCAAAAATTTTGCGGTCGTTACGAATTATCGTCTCTTTTGCGAAATAACGCGTATTAACGGAGGATTTAAAATTTACATAAAGATTGCCTCAGTATTGAAATTTTCGAAAATTTCCTCATCACCAGATATAGTAGCCGCACAGGAGTATTCGTCTGAAAATAATTAAGATTGGAATTTTTGAAAATTTAAACAAAATACAATATACTTACCCGAGGAAATATCGCTGGTAGACATTTTTCAAGACGATTTCTAAGAATAATATTTAATTAATTTGAAATTAAAATCCATGTATGAACTCTCGTGGCACACAGTATTGCGAATAAAATGGATAATACCTTGAGGCAAAAATAAGAAAATAAGCAAACGACGGGTTTTCAAAAATATCATAGCATGCCTTGAGAAGATGTTGCTAGTAAAACATGGGAAATTTATATTGCGACATCCAGTATAACAGATTTCTAGAAGAGAGAAGAATGTAATTTAGAGAGGAAAAATTGAAAAATAAACCCAAACCCAAAGCTTTTTAAAGGGAAGGAAATAGACAAACATACATCTTTGTAAGATGATGTTAGAAAGAGAAAAACTCATAAGCGTTTCAAACCTTCTGAAAAATGGAAAATAATTTTCATATTAGAACGGGCAGAGGCCGATAAAATGGTATCAATCCAATTAGAAAATTTAAATATAATTTATTTAAAACAATAAAGTGATATAAATAATTTTTTCAAAAACAACATAAACCAGAAGACTGGATAAAAAGGAAGAAAACTTGAAGATCATTGCCAGAAACCACATTTTCAACAGACGACTAGAAGGATATTTTTACCAGGTTAGTAAATCTACAAATATTATGTATTTATTAATAAACTCCAAGAATGATGAACCCCGTGCAGATAAAATTACTTTCGAATGAATACATTTCTTTAAAATTATATATATCTAATTAAAAAATAAATTTAAATGTATTTGCTTAAGGCTTATTAAATAGAATAACATGGGTATTTTTTTCCAAGAATAATAATGATAAATAATAGTTAGAGTTTAGCAGCAGGTTTAAGGACAGTAGTTGAATACTGAGAACAACACTCGCAATATGGGGCACAGCATTTATTTATTTTTATCTTTTTTCAGTTCTTAGTTGTCTTTAATTTAATTTGATATTTCATCAGCGACTAAAACGAAAACTTAAACGCCTCTCAAGACGTTTTAAGATTTCCATGAAAACTTGACATAATTATGAAATTTTCGAAAATTTGAAGGTCGTTACGAATTATCGTCCTTTTCGCGGAATAACGCGTATTAACGGAGATATGAAGGATTTAAGATTTACATAAAAAATTGCCTCAATATTGAAATTTTCGAAAATTCAGAGGTCGTTACGAGTTATCGTCATTTTTGCGAAATAACGCATATTAACGGATATATGAAGGTTTTAAGATTTACATAAAAGATTGCCTGATTTTCGAAAATTTAGCGGTCGTGACGAATTATCGTCTTTTTGCGAAATAACGCGTTACGAGTTATCGTCATTTTTGCGAAATAACGCATATTAACGGAGATATTAAGGTTTTAAGATTTACATAAAAAATTACCTGAATTATAAAATTTTCGAAAATTCAGAGGTCGTTACGAATTATAGTCCTTTTTGCGATATAACGCGTATTAACGGAGATATGAAGGTTTTAAGATTTACATAAAAAATTACCTGAATTATAAAATTTTCGAAAATTAGCGGTCGTTACGAATTATCGTCTTTTTTGCGAAATAACGCGTATTAACGGCGATATGAAGGATTTAATATTTACACAAAAAAAGATTGCCTGAATTATAAAATTTTCAAAAATTTAGTGGTCGTTACGAATTATGGTCCTTTTTGCGAAATAACGCGTATTAACGGCGATATGAAGGATTTAAGATTTACACAAAAAAAGATTGCATGAATTATAAAATTTTCGAAAATTTTGCGGTCGTTACGAATTATCGTCCTCTTTGGAAATAACGCGTATTAACGGAGATATGAAGGATTTAAGATTTACATAAAAGGTTGCCTCAAAAGATTACGGTTACGAATTATCGTCTTTTTGCGAAATAACGCGTATCAACGGAGGATTTCAGATTTACATAAAAGATTGCCTCAATATTGAAATTTTCGAAAATTCAGAGGTCGTTACGAATTATCGTCATTTTGCGAAATAACGCGTATTAACGGCGATATGAAGGATTTAAGATTTACACAAAAAAAGATTGCCTGAATTATAAAATTTTCGAAAATTTTGCGGTCGTTACGAATTATCGTCTCTTTTGCGAAATAACGCGTATTAACGGAGGATTTAAAATTTACATAAAAGATTGCCTCAGTATTGAAATTTTCGAAAATTTCCTCATCGCCGCACGGGAGTATTCGTCTGAAAATGATTAAGATTGGAATTTTTGAAAATTTAAACAAAATACAAATATACTTACCCGAGGAAATATCGCTGGTAGACATGTTTTCAAGACGATTTCTAAGATAATATTTAATTAATATTGAAATTAAAATCCATGTATGAACTCTCGTGGCAGTATTGCGAATAAATTCAAATGGATAATACCTTGAGGCAAAATAAGCAAACGACGGGTTTTCAAAATATCATGGCATGCCTTGAGAAGATGTTGCTAGTAAAACAGGGGAAATTTATATTGCGACACCCAGTATAACAGATTTCTAGAAGAGAGAAAAATATAATTTAGAGAGGAGAAATTGAAAAATAATCCCAAACCCAAAGCTTTTTAAAGGGAAGGAAATAGACAAACATACATCTTTGTAAGATGATGTTAGAAAAGAAAACTCATAAGCGTTTCAAACCTTCTGAAAATGGAAAATAATTTTCATATTAGAACGGGCAGAGGCCGATAAAATGGTATCAATCCAATTAGAAAATTTAATATAATTTATTTAAAACAATAAAGTGATATAAATAATTTTTTCAAAAACAACATAAAGAAGACTGGATAAAAGAAGAAAACTTGAAGATCATTGCCAGAAACCACATTTTCAACAGACGACTAGAAG